>WBNH01004906.1:183185-225489 GCA_013401255.1 Urocolius indicus
CTTCTTTGTGTTGGCGGTGCAGGGAGGGGGTGGTTTTGTCACTTGTGCTCAGTTCACAGTATGTTAACATGGAAGGGTGGAGTCAGGTTATGAAGAAGGGTTATTACTGTCCCAGCTCTGACCTGGACTTACAATCTTTCCTAGTATCACAGAACCTTGCTGTCTTTGGGACTGAGAGGTAGCATCCTTGGAACTGCCTAATACTAAAGTGAACAGACACTTTTTTTTTTTACCTCCAGTTGCTTTGCTACAGTTCTTTCCAGTCGCTTTGCTCCAGGTCATAGGCCTATTCTTTCCTATAATTTCTTAATTAATAAATTAATGTAGGAGATGCTTATTAATCCGACTACCAGTGCAGGAAGGAAAGTAATGAATTACTGGATTACATTAAGAGGAACCTGTGATTTGCAAACACAAAAAGACTCATAATTTTACAGTCTCCAACTAATAAAGCACTGCTAATAAAACAGAGGTAATAACATAAACTTACTGGCATGGAGCGAATACAGAAACGTTTCAATGAAGAGTGGACTCGCAACTCTCCTCTCACGCCGTCCCGGTCATGAGTTTGGTAAGGGTGTCTAAATCACGCTCCCTAATTCTGGCAGTGGACTTGATGACTCAGGCTGTTTTTCAGTTCATGTTTTCTGCTTCTTTATGCAGCGTCAACGCACTTGCTGAGATCTGTACTGCACAGCACTAAGGCACCTGGCCCTACTTCAAAAACTCACAAGCTCAACTTTAAGCAACTTCAGGCTCTATGAAAGTCAACGGAACTTCTCAAGTGCTTAAGTTTGGCATATTCCTAAAGACTTTGATGAAAGGTTGTAATAAATCCTAATCCAGAGCCCAGTGAAATCTTTAGGAGTCTTTCTATTGACTCCAGTATGCATTGTATCACGCTAATAGAGCTCAACACCTTGCAGAACTGAACCCTTAAACAGTTGGCTCATTGCACCACATAAGTGGTTGTTTTAGTGGTTGGTGAACTGATCGCTATGTGTAGTATTTAATATAGTGTGTTTCAGCTTGTTAGGTTAGAAAAGTGCTTTGGGATCACTTGAGATGAAAGGTACAATAGAAATACAAGTTATTATTACACTGCCAGAAGTACCATTCTTTTTCTTTTTGTCAGTGGAAAAGCACATTAAAATAAATGCTTTAAAATTAAGGAAATAGAACACTAATCTGTAAAAATTCTGTATCTGTTTATTTCCACAAAGAAAAGCCAACTAGAAAAAAACAATTCTGGCAGTAGGTTGTCCAGGTTCCGGGAAAGAGCTGAACAATAGAGGGTCAGTGGCATTTTGTAAGTGATGCTTTTGAGCTTGACAGATTGGACCTGTGGTATAGGAGCAAATCTGGTCACAAATGTCCGCCACTTTTCAGAGCTGTGTTGGCTGCTCAAAAGCAATTAAGTGAAGTGGGTGCTCAAGTTCTATTGAATGTCCCAATTAACAATTAGCAGGACTTGTGGTTTAAGGGCTTTTGGAGATCTCACACAATATAGCACTGAGAAAATCACATGGAGGAGAACTCAGCTTCCATATCCTTTCTATAGGGGCTATTTTGAAAGTCATAGGAAAAAAAAAAATCTTGAATTAAATATAGTAAAGAACAAAGGAAGAAGCAATTGGTATGTCTTAGCTTGTGTTGGTACTCCTCAGTGAGTTCAGGAATGTAAAAGGAGCCTAGCCAGACAGCAGGCTAGACAATCTGACCAAACCCAAACTGATAGAGGTTTCACAAGCAGTATTTTCCATTGAAAATGTGTTCCTATGTTACAGATATTTTGGGACACCGAGGCACTCTGCACCAATAACAAAACTGGAAGTAAGGCTGACAGGATAAGGTTTCTCTATGTGACCGGTTGAGCTTGTTTTTTCTCGCAAGTTTCTTTTATTTTTCTCGTCATGAATTAAACAAAACAACATGCTCAGTCACAACTACAGAGACTTCAGAAAAAGTGGTCAAGAAAGGATACCAGAGAAGTCATACTGATGTTGTTGATAAATTCCACTCGAGAAAGAGCTGCGAGCAGCACTTAACCCAAGAGGAACTCTTATGTTTGCTCATGCTGCCCTTGTCCTGTGACTAGGAATTGCCATTTCAGAAGTGTATGTTTCTGGACTTGTACCAGCTCACAGGTACCCTCGCCCCCTATGTGCCCTCCCCTTACACATGTAAACAGAGAAAATGCAACCCACCACAAAAACGCCTTGTGATATTCTCCAGAGATAGGAGTGCCATTAATTCAGTTATTGTATTGCTAATATTTTAGCAGGATGCCCATTTCCTGCTGTATTTGCCTTAAAGGTTTGTGTTCTCAATTACATAATGACATACAAATTAAATGCAATCTCAAACGTAAACGTGTACCAGTGTCAGTGATCAGGTTCCTCTGTTGGTCCCATGAGGCTGCCCACAGCACTGCTGGAAAGTCTGCACTACTGTGTAGACATTACATTACTTATTCCAAGAAACTCCTATTGAAAGAATAAATGCTAATGAATCTTATTTATTATTGATATTGTAGAGTCCGGTGAACTCAGACATGAGTCTGGGCCTGATCTAAGAGATCCTGGGCCAAGGTAAAGAACTACCAAGGCTGGATGTCTCTGCCAAATTTTAAGAAGAGACATTAAGGATCAATTTGTGTCGTCCAGGTGACCTGCAAAGCAGAGAGTCCCACTCTTTGGTGTGTAGGACCTACGGGAGGAGCTAGTTTAGGGATTCTAACCAAACTTTGATTGTTGCAATTGCCCCTTTGTGTAACCAATACAGATCAACCTAGACCAAGTAAATGATGATCTAAATACCTTGCCAGTAAAATAATTCCATCCATTTGTGAGAAGGAAATGTAGATTATTTAGGAGCCTACTCACAGAAATTTAGTTTAAAAATCCCACGAATATTTTTGAACATGTTTCTCTATATTTCTCTATGTTTCTCTATATTTCTTAATCAGTGTTTTCCAGGAAGCATTCGGGTGAAATCCTTGTCATTTTGAAGAGTTGTTTTGCATAACCTTAGCCAATGGAGGTTTGTTAGTTTTTAAGATGCAATCCTGAGAAGACTGCATAGGGTCTGGGTATTTCTGTAGATAATTTGTGAGCGTTATGGGCACACTGTGGGACTTTGAGTTTTGGGCTCATATTCAGTTCCAAGAAAGATTAATTTTAAATGAGGTATAATTAGCAAATTATTACTTTGCAATCTTCTTCAACAGCTATTAAAATCAACCCTCCTCAACAGCAAAACCAAAACACATAGACCTCAGTGAGCATAGATGCAAACAGTAACGCACAAATTCAAACAAATACACAGAACATCTAAGGAGAGAGAGGAAAGTTTCTTCTTCATAACGCAGAATAGCTCTCAATTATAGTTTAATGCACGTCGAGCTCTACCCCCACCCTTCAGTTTCTCTTTTCTGTTTAAAAAGTGCCGACCTCGAGCCCATTCTGTAATCAAGTGTTTGATAAGTCAAATCCTTCAGAGGTGTAGGCAAAAAGCACTTTTTAGAATGTTAAACTGGCAGCACACAGGGTGCAGTTATTGCTTTAGAGAAATGTCATAGATGTCCTCTAACCTTTTTTTTTTTTTTTTAGAAGCGTATTTCTTGGATGATTTTTTTTCAAGGACTCAGGTCAGGAAGAATCTACCCCAAGGGTAGTTGGAGGGAAGAAAAAATAACAAGGCATGGTGGCACCTGGGGACCATAACATTGTTCACATCCTCTGTAATCATCAGTGCACTGCTCAGCTGCTTTGGTAATTTACATAATACCATCCTGACACGTTCACTTCAGTTATCCATCACCATTGGGATGGTGTTGCTGTTTTTCTTGCTTTATTTTCTTTCTCCCTATCTCTGCCTCCCTGTGCCTTTCTTTCTCTCACTCTGTTATATGTTTATCTGGCCAAGCAAAAAAAGATTGATTTCACATTGTTTCTGCCATCCTTGTTCAAGAAATATGAATTTGGCAAATGATGAGGCACCGAGCACGGCTAATAAGCAAAAATGCACATATAGAGGTTTTATTCTCTACATTTTAATGAATACAATCTTTGGGGGAACTGTGGAAGACAAGAGGAATAATTTAATGGAAGCAGAGATGGGGGAGAGAGTCAGTTTAATAAAGCTAAATTCTAAGGATATGATGGAATTTATTCACATGTAATCATGGCTAAATCTGCAAGATAGGACTGGACACTGAGCTTAAGAAAAAAGATTAAAGCTTTTCTCTCTCGAGTCACTTTTCCTCAAAAATGAGCAAAGGAAAGGTTGTATTTCATATGTTCCAAATATATTTTTATTGGCACATGAGAGATGGATTGGCTATCTGAAACATGATTAATTCCTGCAGCCTTACCTGCAGAGACCAAACTGCAGCTTGTTCTCCCCAGTTTTATACCCCTATACTCCTTTGACTTTACTGGAGTTGTTCTTGATGTACATCAGTATAACTGATATTGACAGTTACATCCTTGTGTACACCCTTGCCTATCATCCTTGGGTTAGACAAAGGTGAGAAAGTCACCTTCCCCAAGTAAAGGAAAGCTTGAAGACATAGGAAAGGACCACTGAAATGGGGACCTGGGTTATCTGTTTGTTGTTATTTTCTCTATCATGTTAGAGAGAATTTCTCATACTCTTAGCCACTGATTCCCTGGTAGCGAAAGCCTCAGGTACCTTGAGTATCAGGACTTTCCACTACAGGAAGCTAAAAATACAATGTTTATGCCAACAGAGCGCTTTGGTCAGGAAAGGACAACAGAGCCTTCATATCACACCTTCATATCGGTGTCCCTTAATGAGCTTGGGAAATAATTCCTTGTCTCTGCAAAATTATATGCCTGATAAATCATTACAGGGCCAAAATACGAAACCTTGTAAAGAAAAACAATTATGGTGCCAACAGCCCCCTCAAAGCCACTGAGATTCTTAAAACTTCCAAATCCTCCCTTCCTGAAAAAAAAATGGGTCTGTCTGTACGAAGGCACAAGCAGCTCTGTTTTTAAACAGCTCAGTCCCTATTGATGTAGATACTACTCAGTTTAGTACCTCAAATCAGGAGGCAAGAATCTGAGCATCACTGTGTGCTCTATAGAAGCTTTGGGTTCAATCCCTATTATGCCAGAATACTGGGATAAGTCAGCTGCATATATATTGGAGGAGAGGTAGAGACATGCAGAAAAAGCTGACAGCTTTAGATAGACAGATCTCAATGGTTTACATTCCTATGCACTATGTTATTTAAACAGGAGTACTAATTTGCTTGGTGTAGCACTCTGGAAAGGTTGATCCTCTGTGAGGTCAGGGTATTCTGCAGCTGAAGACTTTGCATAGAGTTAGGCCTTGTCTGCATCAAATCCAGGCTATGAATGGATTTCTAAAATCCAATATGTGATAGAAAATAAATACTTTTAATGAGCAAAACCTTCCCTCTCAAAAAATCTTCCCCTATCAAAATGGAAAAGTATTTATTATAGGCTAGAGTCACACCTATTACAGGCTATAGCTGCATTTCATACCAGGGTCTGTACTAAAGGCTCCTTACACTCTGATTCTCCTTTTAGAAAAAGTTTATTCTGATAAAGAAATACAGGACTTATTGAAGACTCCTCAGAGATGATTCAATTAAATCCTGTCTTCTTATATATCAGCTTTGTGTGGCAGAAACAAATTCAAGGCCCTGTCCTGCAAACACTGATACAATGAGATAACTCAAGAGAGCACTTGAATGATCTCAAGTACAGGCTCCACTAGACAAATTTAGCCTTGGCAAAATCAATTTATTTTATGTGTATTAACACTGGTTTATGTTAGGTATGAATTTCTCTTTTTTTTTTCTTCTTTTTTTTTTTTTTAAGGGGAAGAAGGATTTCATTTTGACACAAAAAAAAATGTCATCCCAACCACCTTGCTTAGAAAAGCCAGCATTTGTCTCTGAAGTGCAAACAGAGGACATTCAAACACTTTGGGAAAACGCAAGAATGAGGCGAGATTCTTTTGGAGCCTCATAGAAAGACTGTGAAGATCAGTGATCATATTAACCTCTGGGACCCTGAAAGAAGATTCATTTATTTGCTTCCTTTTATTCACGTCTCAACTTCCTCTTGCATGTGAGACCCAGACATCTCTCAGTTTATTAATATGATTACTTTCAAAGTAGCCCTATTTTACAGGTTTTGTAAAGTGATGTGAATTAGGGAAAGAAGAGCTATGAAATAGGAGACTGCCTAGCTCTTCTTTTGGCTTCCCCAACAATGGCTTGGAGCTGATTGTTTCCTGTGCAGTACATGCTAACATGACTGTCATCGTTGCTCCTGGAATAGCTTCTGAGGGGGCTCACATCAGGCAGCAATTTATGTTGGTGCTGAGAGTACAAGCCAGCACAGTTAAAGGAGACCTCCTGAGCTCCGAGGCTCTAAATCTTCAGCCACTTGACATTAGTGAACAACATCAACTCTATTTCCATTTCACACAAGAAGAATGTACATATATATATTTAATTTTCATGGGATTTAAAGCTGGGAGACAAACATGTTGGCAACTGTGACCTCTCTCTGACTGACAGAAGGTTCATCATTGCCTACTATATCTGTCACCTCAGTAATGTATGTAGTCTCAGCTGCCCAGTGATTTCAAAGTGAAAATTCCCATCCCTGACCCACCAGTTGTAACCTTTGGGCGTATTGCATGAAAAGCAGCTTCACTGGTGAGCTATGCAGATGTTGACAAGGTGTGGAAAATTAATGTGAAAGAAGGTGAGTGTTTTCCAGTCTCTGTATTTGACAATGGCCTTTGACGGTCTGTTCAGCAAAAAAACTACACAGTTATGATAAAAAAAAAAACCAAAAAGGTACTTTCTTCCAGAGGATGGCCTGCAAGGAATACATTTCTGATGTGAACCTTTTCTGGCTCTGGATATCAACGGTTTCAGGTGCCTTCTCTGTCTTACAAATGATTATATGACAGTTGAAATTACATGAAAATGTCTTTATTTGCTGGATGGTTTCACATTTCCAATAAATTACTGCACTAACTCTTTTAACATCTATGGTCTAATTGTGTATAGAATATACTGTTTTTTAATAAATTTACAAAGCCTGAGGAAAATCCACATGGAATCTGTATCCATGGAGGAGTTCTCATCAAACAACTAATATTGTGCTTTTGTCAGCTGAAAGTTGGAATGGTTCATATGTATTATCACTTGATTAAAGCACACAGATACTGAATTCCCAAAGAAAAACAGAATTCCCGTGAGCGTTTGGTACTGCTTCATTCTGTGTTCACAAGGATCCTGGTGATGAAGCCAACGAGCTGCAGATTTACTGGGACTAGATGCCCAGATATTAAAAAAAAAAATAAATGAAACATATAACAAAAAAATCCCAGCTCAATTCTAGTAGTATCTAATATCCTAAAGTTACTTTATTTGGTCTGGATTTTATCATACAAATTGGATTAAGGTGCACATACACACAGACCATTTTTGTCTTTTAGAGAGGAACCTTTCTAACTTTGTATTGTGACACAGAAAACTATTAGATTCTGACAAGGTGAGGAGGAGGGAAAACACTTTTATTGAAATAAGAACAAAATTATAGTGTCAGACACTGAATCCAAGAGATAAAATATTACATCTAATAAACACGTTACATATGGGATTAGAGATGGGCCTCTGGAATTACAGAATAACAGAAGTTATAGGAAAACAATAACGTTGTCATGGAAAGATAAGGACTAGAGTTCCCATCCTGGTTAAGAAAAACGTATCTGCATGCTTATTAAAGGAATTTAAAGAAGAGAAAATAACTTGCTGTCCTGGAGTGCCAGAGGTTTTGTTTTAGGTCTAATTGTGTAAACCTTGCTCCTGCCTTTTGTCTCATTTACCTAAGTACAACGACTTCTGCGAATGACTTGATTGCTTGGTGAGATCATGACCTTAGCTCGTAATATACAGTCTTCAAAGGCAAAAAAACCACAGGTAACCATCCAGCTATCTCTGATAGTCAACATTTCTGCCTTTGAAAATATCTCCCCCTCACTGTCCAGTCAGAGGCCATTGTATTGCCTGGGACTAAAAACACGCAGCAAATGTACACACACTCCACTACAATTTGATGTGGCCAGTGTTGCTTAATTAAGCACATAACCCAGCACTCATGTCTGCTCCTCCCTCTTGCATCTCTCCTTATCACTTTGTGATTTTCTTATCCCTGCCAAGAAGGGTGAAACAGCAGCGTATAAACATCCACCCCCTCTTTCATCAGCCCAGCATCGTGATGGTTGTTTGTGTAATCGTTGTAAAAATTTTGTAAGCATGTGTGGAGGACACCTTGACATGTTACTTGAAAGGAAACTTCCCTTGAGTTCAATAGTGTCCTTTCACTCCCGATTGAAAGACCACTTCTCTTGTTTTTCTAACAAGTCACTGCTGTCATTTCACTGACTCTCACTTGAGAGATGAATGATGAACTTTTGAGTACTGAACTGTAGTCAGGCATCTGGTTTTTAGCTCAACTCTGATTTTATGGTGCTCTTCAGGAATAAATACAGTCTGCACCACAGAGGAAAAACCCCAACACCAGACCACCAAACCCCACCCCTTGTGTTGTCTGAGCAGTCATTCAGGTGTCTGACACTGAGCTTCCTCTTCCCATAACCCACCTCCCGATCCATCCTATGTTGCAGGGCCATAAGTGTTTATGGGAAGGACTCAAGCAAACTTGTCTGATCACAGCTGACAAGGACAGAGTGACAACATATGTGGTGTTTGCCTCAGGTTGAGTAAGCCAAGCCAACCTTGTTCCCAGCTGGCCATGCTGCAGGTAGGTATGTGGCTGGGGAAAGGCGAACTCAAGCTCTCTCTCTCACTGTTACTCAGCCAGTGAGAGACTTAAAATGGACTTGTCTGCAAAGTCTTTGGATGCACAGTGAATTTAGACTTCAGCATTGCTTCAAGCCTATGCTTAAAATCTAACAAAAAAAAAAAAGTAATCTCCACAACTCAGTTCTCTACAAAATGATGATAACAATCCTTTACTTCTCCCACCCTCTCTCCACCTGTAATTATCTGTTTAGCATTCAAAACTTTTGTCTCTTCCCACGTTTTCCAGAGCCTAGCACAATCCGAACCTCATCATAGTCAGGATCTCTGGACACTACTCTAATGCAAATAATTCTAACGATAAGAGTAATGCCCCAAGGGTGTTGCAAAGCTATCCTAATATCCAAACCCGATCGCAATTTTATTTAGATGTTCTATTACTGACTAAGAGCGTTTATCTTCTTGCCGTGTGCGGACATGTACTTAGAGCACATTGCTTATGGGTTTCCAAGATAATGTAATGCAAACAAATCATATATCGTCTGAGAATGAGTCAGGCCCACATTTCAACTTGATTTGATTTACAGTCACCTGTGTTGCAATGACTGTTAGTCTGTCGAAATAATGAAAGAAAGGGAATAAGGGCTTTTAAGGCCACGGTGGGAAAGTACCTGTTATACAAGCATCTTTGAAATGCAGAAGGAATTAAAAAAATGGTGAGGAGACTTAGAGCACTGGAAATAAAATACCTGATGCATCTTCTGAAAAGGTGGATTATAATCTGAGCAATCTGGTCTGGCTTTAGTTTTGTCCATACTCAAGACTGACTTGGGTGGATTGAAACAAGTGGAATCCCACTCAGTTCATATCTCATATCAGGTTCAGATCGGTCTTTCCAGATACACAGCACAGCACCATGGAAAAACCTCTAGATTCAGATGAGGATTAGTGTTTCTCAGCCATTGTCACTGAGGGTTTAACCCAAAAGAATTCTCCAAATCCTTATGACTAGCAGAGGGCCCAGCGCTCTCATCTGTAGTCAGGCTTTCATCCAGGCTCTAATACTAAGAAAGTTTGATAACTTTCTGTACAAAGGTGTTTTGTGAGCACACATTAGGAAGAGTGGTGGTTTACTAGAATGCATAATAAATATCTGTATTCTTAACTAATTGCTTTGGCAAAAACTCTTCCCTCACACACACAGCCATGCCACCGCTCCCTCCCTGTACCAGTTTTGTGTTTTGCAGACTGGGCCTGGAACTGAAAGCTGTGTTTACTGGCACTCTATTTTGCTGGGTGTTTTTGCTGTGGATACACTCTGAACTGTTGGAATACCTGCTGCTCTTGAGCACAGATAACAAGGTAATGTAAGAAAAGATTTCAAAGGAGACACACAGACATGTTGTCTCATACCTTTTCTGCTCCTCATTATTTAAAGTCTGAGAGAGAGATGTGGGGGAAAAAAAGAGCTCTTCACAGGTCCCATGGGGCTGCAAAGACATCAGCTCGTGAATATTTCACAAGTGTATCTCTGTCCTGTAACATTGCTGTACAGTTACCTGCAGTTCAAAGGTAAGGACAACAAGGCATGCTGTATATTTCATCACTGTGCCAAGCACAAGAGCTTAATTTTTGCATTTGTAAAATCCAGTGGTTTTTTTTCTGTTGATTAACATTTCAGTGACAATGAGATCCGTTTTAAACCTAAATGTAAAGCCAGTTGATGCCCTCAGTATGCTGCACCTTCTCCACATCTGGTGAATCCCTGACCTGTCGACTGTGGGGAAGAGTCAAAGACCTTGTCTGTTTTAAACTGCCTCTAAATGGCAAGTGGCAAGGCTCCTGCCTTTGCTCTGTTTTACAATTCCAGTTTCAGCATACCTGAATTGATTGTGCTTGTCATAATGTTAGCTATTGAAACACATCTCAAATATTCTGACTTATTGCAAACTATGCTAGGGTTGTGTATGTAAATTTGGTTTGATGGGTTGGTCCAAGACACTGTTCAGAAAATGTTTGCCGTGCTGACCGTGACTTTGTAATCTCCAAATTCTGGGAAGTCTTGCTTATTTCTGTTGACAAGAGTGTACTTTCTATCTCAGTTCCTTTCTCTTTTCCTTCTGGCCCCTTGCACATCCCAGAAGGATTTGCTTTACTCCCTTCAGCTGACTCTGGTTTCATCAACTAGCTCTGATAGTGAAAAATTCACAAGCGGGGCTTTTTATACTTGCCCTCACGAAAGAGCCAGGAAAGCAGGAGGAGGCATACACAGGAAAAGTGCAATAATGAACAAAATACAAATTGCTTTTACCCATCTTGACTAGCAAACAAGCAAAACAGCATCAGCATGCACTGGAGTGCTTTGTAAGATACATGTCGTTAAAGAGCCTTGTGTTTTCAGTTAGCTGATTCTGTAATAAAAATTGTTGGTACTGGCAGCATTGTGTCATTGTTCTCAGCGAGAAAATGCAATTTGACCTATTGTTTCCAGAAACAGTTTTCTCTTATAAAAACAATATAGTTGTTTAACCTAAATATAAACACATATGATATCAATAATGTTATATACGTTACAGACCGCTACATGGCCCGTAACAACTGTCAGTACCAACAGATAAATCCTACATGGCTGCTTTTCCTCAGTTATTACCGAGTAAAAGGTGACATGCCTGCTGTTGGCTCTCTGTGTTCACTGCAACAGTAGAAAGTCTTAAACTTGTGTTTATAGGACCATAGAATCATAGAATGGCAGGGGCTGAAAGGACTTTTAGAGATCATCTAGTCCATCTCCCCTGCCAAAGCAGGTCCCACCTAGATCAGGTCATACAGAGGCATTTTGTAGGACTAAATACATGGTTACTGCTACTGCTTTCAGTCTGCCTGCAGAGCAGTGGTTTCAGGGAGCACATACTGAGTGCATTAAGGTTTGGCATAAGCTATGAACTAAAAAACCTCTCGCCTGGGCTCTGAAAGCCATGCACTCAGTGGTCTCAGGGAAGCTGCTTTATTTTCCTGTCCCGATTTGCTGTCTGTGGAACGGCAATGGTAAGTTTTTGATCTGTCACAAAGAAAACTGGTAATGAGCTAGTTAAGTTGAAAGCTATACAGTTCTCCTAGTTAGTTGTCAGCTGGAGGTCAGTGTCCTCCATATCAGCAGATTATTTGGATAATTATCTTTTGACTTTTTTTTTTTTAATGAAGATTACTCATGCACAAGGACCTCAGATTTTCTTCTCATAAAGCAGCAGCATGATAAATGCCCTGATGACCTTGTATCATACCCACAGTGTTAGTCAGCTGTAACTGAGTTGGAGTGAATTTCCCTCCTTGGCATCCTCACACTTCCCACTGCCGCCTGCCCTGCACCCTGCTGTGTGGTCACCGTGGGCCACACAGATGCTGGCTAAGTCTTGGGAAAGGAGGTGAAAAATGCTTTAGCAGACTAAGTGAAGTACGCTCTGGAAAAGCAGTGTAGTCCATGAAGAAGAAAGCATACTCTTGTTCACAAAGATGTAGTTATTTGATTGCCTGTGAGCGAGCATCTATGGAAGCGAGCTGTACAAAGCCTAGTGCCCTGGGATGGAAAAGAGAAGCTGTAGCGGATTTAAAGCCTGGATATTTGTACAGGTCCTGTGGCACCCAGCTCCTGGTCCTATGCACTTAGCACTAGCATCTCAGGGTATTGCCTCTGGCTGATAGAGCAACATCAAAAGGCACATTTCTGATGTCACCTCTGTGTTTTAGGAGGAAAGTGAAGCCCCTGAGCTAGAAGAGGTTCTGACCACCTCTGCAACACCCCACCACTACAATTTTGCACACTGACCAGAGTCATGGCATTAATGAGACCATAAAAGATGAGACAGTGCTGATGATGATCCGAGATGTTCCCAATGCATCAGACTGCTTTATCACAAATTCACTGGAGGCTGTTAATCATAGTAATGGAATACAAAGGGACCCTCAATATTTTTACTTCTAGAAGTGACTGTTCATGTGCTTAGGCCTCCAAGAACAAAGAGCACATTGATCCAGTAAAAGTGATAGGACGGAGAATGAATTTACTCTGAGGTATACTCGTAAGCCTCAGACACATAGTTTGATCTCTTCCTCTTCCTTCTCCCAGTCAAGTTTTCCTCTGGTTGCTTTCACCAGCTTTTAAACAGTCAAGTGTCAAATGTTGTGCATGTATCAAACCCAACAAAACCTCAACTCAATTTCTGTCTTATAGAGCATCGTTTTTTCCCTTGTGATTTCTAGTTAGATTAGTAGGGTTAAAATTGGCAACTAGGACTAGGGATAATAGACAAAAGCTGGAACATAAAAAGTTCCACTCAAATTTAAGGAAACACTTTTTGGTTGTGCAGGTGAGGGAGCCCTGGCCCAGGCTGCCCTGGGAGAGTGTGGAGGCTCCTTCTCGGGAGGTTTCCAAACCCACCTGGACACGTTCCTGTGTGACCTGATCTAGGCGGGAGCTGCTTTGGCAGGGAGGTTGGACTGGATGATATTCAGAGGTCCCTTCCAACCCCCTACCATTCTGTGATTCTGTGCTTCTATGAAATGAATAATCCCCTTGTTGTAACTAAAATAAGCTTACTGCTTCCTGGATTAAATCAAGAGACTGTGCTGGAGGTGCAAGAGAAATACCATACACCTTTAAACTACCTCACGACTTCTCTAAAAGACCTCATTTACATGTCACATAACAGAAAGGCATGTTAGGAGTTAATGTGACATTAATTCTATAGCAGAGATAGGAGTTGACTGTTTAATAGTTTCTGTTTAATGCTAGGCCACATAGACAAATGCTTCTGTGAATTATCTAGAGAGCTGTTAGGGAAGGAAAGATATTAATTGGTCTGATGCAAAGCGGGAGGGACATGTAAGAAAGGCAAAATAAAAGAGGAGTACAGAAAACCACAGTTGTCTGGTTGATCTGAGCATTATTTTGTACTGCTCATCATTGCAAAATGTTATTGTATTGGTTGAAACATGTTTGGGAGTTCTATTGATTTCTTTGGGAAAAGGATCATTGGTCTTTTATTATAAACTCTTGATTTATGCTACTTTCAGTTCGTTAGTTCCCAAGGGAGAGTGTTGAATTGACTGGTTGAGCTCTAAGGTTTTGGGGTTTGGTGGTTTTTTCTTCCTCATTTTTTTTTAACTTTTCCTTTTTCTCTCACTCTCACCCCTTTCTTTTCTTTTTCTTCTTTTCTTTCTTTTTTACCCCTGTTTGTCTGATGTGATCAAAGGAGGGATTTTGAAACTTGTATTCAAAAGTATCTCAATGTTACCTGGCTTTTATTCTTACCATTTAAAGAAAAAAAAAAAAGTAGTAACCTGCAGTCAATACTTTCTTCATTTGAGAAGCTGAGCATCTGTCTTCCAAGCACGTTTACATTTGTCCAAAACCCAATCACTGCAAAGAGGTAACTCCATGCTTAATATGCCATGCATGAAAATGTGTCCCAACTACCTTATGGTGGAAAGTATTTGACACAGTGTCAGTGATTTAGGTCAGAATGGATCTACAAGGTCATATAACTTGTCTCCTATCCTTAGGGAGCTGCTTCTAGATAAATAAATAGATAGATAAACCCCTAATGTTTATTCAAGCCAGTTTAAAATATGCTAGAAGTACTACAGAATATAGCAACAGCATATTTTTCACCTCCAACATAAATTTGTTCTCTCTGATTCTTAGCAACTCTTCTAATGAAGACGAAAATGCCATCCTTCCATTGGAAACTCACTTCTGTGTGTTTTATAAATAGGAGAAATTTTCTATCGTGGCTTGAAAGAGGCAGAGGACTTTGAGTAAATACGGCCAAACTTACCATGCCAGTGTCAGCAGTCTTAGGATCTGCTTAGTGTGCTGTGCTGTGCTCCATTCAGGGATTACCATGAAGAGTGGCTAGAAATACGAGATTGCAGAGAATTGATGGAAGTTCAAACTTTGAATTGTGGCAAAGATGGTGAGAGAGTTGGTTTAGTAAAATGCCTTGCAATCCCATCCAACCCTTACCTTTCTATGATTCTATGAATACAAACCAGTCCTTACAATGGTAGGACTGCAGTGTACAGACTCTTCCTGGAGCTTTGTTCCTCTCTTTGTTCACATTCTTAATCTAGAAGGACTAGGGAGAGGAGGGGGGAAGAAACCTCCTCTTCAACACTATCATAAACAAATCATGCAGAATAATGATGTAGGCTCGTAGATGCATCACTCTGCTTCCTTTGATGCTGATACTCCTATTAGTAATGTTGCCGTTGCTGTGTGATTTATTGAGGGGCTTTGTGTTTGCAATTGAGCTGTGCGACATGCGGCTTGCTATGATCCACACTAAGGGATAAGCTTGAGTACATCTGAATAGTGTAACCCTATGGAATCTGGAGGCAATGTGTTGCAACTTACGTATTTTCTTCTGGAAAATGATACTACAACTTGATTTGTCTTTTACCTGAAGTTTCATCTATTAGAATGAGATGTATAAAAACGGGAGAATTTGTGGCTGCTGGCTTCTGAGAAAAGATCAACTGTGTCTGTAATTAATATGGAAGAGAACAATTTAAAATAATGAAACACCCATAATATGTTTCAAGAAAGCAGCTTGTTGCTATAATTAGAACTAGAATCAAATTGTTCTGATGGCAAACACCATTGATTGAACTCCATGAATGGAGCAGCTTCAGCAAGCAAATAACACAAGTGGGAAAATACCAGAAATGAGTACACGACATAGGACAAATGAGGCTGACGGGAAAATGCTGCAGTTGAGCTTCTTGCAGTTCTGCCTCTCAAAAGGATAAAGCATGCAGAACAGTGGGCTGATGAACTGAGGCAAGCTGATGTTTATGGCAGAGAACGTGGACCTGCAATCGAATCCTGACACAGTGACAGATTTCAGATGCAGGCATGAGAATAGTTGCTTTGCCAGGAGGTTGTATTGTGTCCTTTCCACTGCAGTACTGGTACACAAGGTGAAAATTCATCTCTCAGTCCTCTGTGTCATTCATTATTGTTTCAGTCCACCCTGGAGAGCTAAGACAACTGGCCTGCCAACCCTCTCCCCTCCTAGCTGATGTTTCTTCCAACAATTTCTCTTATGTGCCTTTGCAAACGTTGGGTATTTACTATGCAGACGCCTCATGTGTGAATCTGTGTCTTAGCCTCAATTTGGCCTTTTGTCTCTGGTGGATTTGAGCTGTTGATTGATGATTTCTCAAATCTTTATTTTGATGATGAAGTTTGCAAATATTGTCTAGAGGACCTTGGGGTCTCAGTCTGGTTTGTTTTCCCCTGGGCATTGATTTCTATACTATGCTTTGCTTCAGAAGACACAGGAGAGAGAAGTGTGACTTCTCTGCTATTCCAGTCTGCAAAATCTGTGCTATCTGTGCTTATTCTGTCAATGAATCCACATCTCACTGATCAAGAAATATATGAGCATAGAAGTGGAATAAAGTTTGGGCCTGTGACCCTGACTGAGGCTGTATCTCTAGCTGAGGAATTACTAGACTAAAAAGAAGTGATCTGCAACTTCTAGAGGAGCAAAACAGCACACAAAGGTAAATACAAAACGGCAACAAAAATAAATGTTGATACCGTTTCATGTCTTTTGTTTCTTTCTGTAATGGAGGAAAAAAATGTTTCCTGAGATTGGTAACAGAGCTCTTAGAATTTTGTTCTGAAGCATCTCCAACCATGTTGCAACTTGGGAAGCTGGGTAACTTTTCCTTCCTCTCATGCCATGGGAAGCTGAAGCATTAGGCAGTGTGAGCAGGGTGGACAGACCTCAGTCCCTTAGCCCTCCTCCTCTTCCTTCAAACAAACCCATTTGGTAGGATAGGTTTAACCCACACAAGTGCTAAAACACGTGGAGCGTCAGTGAAAGTATTCACCAGCAGTTTAAAATGTGATTGAGTATATTATACTGAAGGCTTGGCTGAAAAGGATTGCTTCAATGCAAATTTGGAGTAGCAGAAGGATTTGATTTATTAATTCCTTCATATGTTTTAAAAATAGCTTTTAGCATCATGTCTACTTTGGGCTAGAACATTGCAACCAATACAGAGTGTTCATTATTGGTAAGCATTTGCTTGTATTAACTAGAGCATATGTGCACTAGTACTACAGAAGAGAACTACCTGCTTTAGTTACAGCAGACGACTTCTGTAATGCATTTGCTTTTTTTAACTACATTTTCCAGACACAGCTTATGATCTTCAACAGATTTTTATATTTGTAAAGGGTTTAGAATATATAATTTTTAATGAAATCATGCATGTTATTACACGTTTGCTGTAAGTTTCAATTTTTCCTTGGGCATTTTTGCAGCTGATTCAACAGAACCCTGTTCAAAATGGTGCAGCAGCGTTCCTCAAACTCCTTCCTGCCAGGTGACACTGTTACTGAATCTGGCAGACACACATCAAGACTGAAACCCATGATCACTGAGAAACAGTGAGGAGTTTAAAGCAGAGCACAGAGGAAAAGTATTGCAATGCCTATACGAAAACACACTAAACAGGTGGAAGTGTCATCTTTGAAATGGCTTTGCAGATTCCTAGAGGGCAGGATAATAATTGATCGTATGATAAACTTATCAGACTTTCCCTGTTTGCCTTTTTGCACTAAACTATTTTTGGTGTCAGGTGGTAACTGTAGCTGAATTCCTCCTACCTCTTCTATGTATTTGCTCACTTAATGGCCCTTGTCATCACGGTATCTGAATGCCTCTCACACACTAATGGATTGCATCCAGAAACTCTCCAGTGAGGGCAAGGGAATGTTAGCTCCATTTCTACAAATGAGGAAAAAGGTAGATGTGATGCTCTTGTCTAGTGTCTGAGCATATCTCAAAGGAATAACAGAAACTCCAGGATTAGGCTTCACACCTAGACAGGAACTCAGAAGGGAACGCTGGCACAACCGTCTCTTTAAGGGACAAATAGCCTTCATTGTGCACAGGGTAGAAATGACTTTCCTGAGGTGATGCCGCAAATCTCCGAGTGAAGATAGAATTGGACTAAGGTCCCTTGAGTATTACATTCAGTGAAGGTATATTTCCTTCTATAATTTCGATGTTATTCTGTTAAAAATACATTATCTTTGTTGATTTTCTTTCTGGTTTTGTTTTTGAGTGTATTTCGTGCTCTTGATACACCGCAGCTCAAGAAAATCTAACGTACATTAATAAAGGCAGATAATAGATAATGATCCTGGAGACAATATTGTTGTCCATGATGTATGAAGCAGAAAAAACAGAGTTTGATTTTCATAAGCACTAATGACCCTCCTGGGCAGTTGGAAATGTACATTGCTTGAGATAATCAGACAAACCGATTCCATTAAAAAAAAAAAGACGTATTGTTTCTATTTTATGTTTTCACAAGCATTTTGTCTAATTATTGCTGACATTTCCAACCATATTGTGAAGTTTTTCAGGGGGAAAAGAAGGAGTTTATCTCCATTAAAACTGAAAACAAACTGATGCTAACTGTTTTTATAAACTGCAAACATTAAAATAAAATGAAATGCATTAAAGCAATTAGGAAGAATTATAGCAAAGTCTGTCTTGCCTACAGTTTTTCCTTTGAAAAAAAAAAAAAAAAGATGTACCAAAGATTACCATCCAACAGTATGAGTCTGTTGTTCTTAAAAGTCACCCTGAGTGTTTTTCATTAAGTTATCTAGCAGAGGAAATTTGCTGTGGATTAACCCTTTCATATTCCTAGGTGGTGAAACATGTTCAAATGCTGAAATACGAATGGAGACAGGTGATGAACAATCACTTAGCTTTCAATTATTATTCCCATTCCTAGATATTTTCATAGATATAAACTTCTTCTTGGGCTAAAATACCATACAGTATTTTTGGGCACTGAAATAGAGGGCTTTGTTTAACCACAGTGCTTTGAAACTACCAGTACAGTATTTTCAAAGTCAGATACGATGATGCTTTTCTGAAATGTAGCTAATCAGTATCTTATTGGTTAATCCCATGGACTTTGTAAATCATGCTGATAGCTTGATCACGATGGTATTTCATCAGGGGAAAGCACTGTTACCCATTTGTGTTTCTTGGAGATGAATTCCTGTGACCCAGAGGACACCCACCTTCCTCCTGGTGCTAGCAAGTCAACTGTAGCCCTTTACCACACCGGTGTCCACTAGTATGTGAGAAAATGTGGTGTTCAAAAAGGGAGCTTCTTATATTTGTGGTTTAAAAAATAAACAAACAATTAAATAACCAAAAGCTGAAATACTCAAGGACATATCAAGTTACATTCTCAGATATTTCTGGTTTTTTGTGCAATCTGGCTCCCAATTCTGTCTGGACATCAGATCTTCTTATGAAAGCATGATTCTGAGTAATGTTTTTTGCTAGATTTTCTAATGTTTTTCTAGAAGCAAATTTGCTAAAGCTACTTGATGTAAGTGCAATGTGCTGCCTTCTCAAAGTAAGGACCATCTTTCTGACTGGAGTCATATCTGTTGGAAATATACTGAAATATCTGTTGGAACTAGTCACTGTTCTTGTTGTTAGCTGTAACACTGCCCATCTCCTTCAACAACAACAAAAAAAGCCTGTGAGCCTATTTATCCAAAATATTTTGTAGCTTCTGCATTCAAATGCAACAATATGAAAACAGCAGAATCTATGTGTCTTCAGTGCTTTGCCATGTGCCCATAAATCACGTGAAGGTTCTGCATATGTGGGTTACAGAGGGCACACCAGACTGAGAGCTAATGCAGCTGAAAAGGTGCTAGAGGCTGATTAAAAATTAGCTTTTAAAAAAATGGAATCCAGAGGTTTTTTTTGCTTTGATTTTTTTCATACCAAAAAAAAAAAAAAAAAAAAGCTGACTGTGGTTTATTTTTCTACCAGGAAAAAAAACCTGAAAACAGACTAGTGCAAGTTGAATTAGGCTCATTA
Source organism: Urocolius indicus (assembly GCA_013401255.1). Lineage (NCBI taxonomy): Eukaryota > Metazoa > Chordata > Aves > Coliiformes > Coliidae > Urocolius > Urocolius indicus. The sequence goes on from WBNH01004906.1 coordinate 202,965, forward strand.
ATCTGGGCATCTTCCCAACTTATTTCGGAGACTTTTGACAACTGTAGTTTCAGGTCCTGGACAGTCTGTCAGGTTCCTCTATGGGAGGTTGCAGAGGATAATTTATTTAGAAGTCTTGATAGGTAATATTTTGCAGGATATAACTGCAGATTTGTGCAGTTTGAGTTGGAATGTTTTCATCAGAGGGTGTCTAAAAGGTCTCGTTTTATCATTTCTGAGTAGAAATTGTGGGGAAAAAAAGAATTTCCACAAAATTTCAGGGATTTTGAATATATTTCTTGATTTGTGACCAAATGAAATGTAAAAAGCCTGGTTTATCATCTGGGATGGAGATTTAATTTTTTAATCAGTTGAATAATGAAAAGCTCAAAACAAGGTTTGATTACTCAGAGTGTTACTGGGTTGTTCTTTTTTTTTTTTTTCCCTGCATCTCTCCAGAATTATATTAAAAAAAAACCCCAGAGTTAGGAAGGAAAAGTAGCAGAATGTAAAATTACAAAAGTAGAAGGCTAATATTTTGTTCCATGTTTTTGTTTTCTGCCTCAGGAAATGTACTGTGTATGAAGCATAGTTTAAAGAAAAAAAAAAAAAAAGAAGATTATTTCTTTGAAGACATTAGACAACACAATTTTAGTAAATATAATATTTATAGGACCTTGCAATTAATTTACAAAAATTTAACATCAAAAATGTATGCTGATGATTTTAGTCTTTAGGGACAACAATTGTCTCTTCAGTCATGTTTTCATACACTAAAGGCAATTATTGTTGCTTCTAGCTGTAATAAAAAAATAACCGAAACAGATAGAAGTGTCTTGGTAGAAATTGAGCTGAAACTCCCACTGTGGAAATAATCAGAAAATTAAAAGCTCTGCAATCTTGCAAATAACATTGCAACTTAATATTATTGGAACATAACATTATTATCTCTTTTTATAGGGAAAACAAACATAAATATATTTTCAAACAACGCTGATGTTACAGTTTCACTTTATCAGCTAACAAAAAAAGGGCAAAAAAAGGGGAAAAAAACAACAATTTTTTGGAGCCACATGTCAAACAACCTGCTAGGAATTTGTGAAAAATGACCAATGGTGGCATTCTGTTTACGTCAGGTCGGCATCTTCTCTATTAAGCTCAGTATCTGCAACATCTGTGAGACATGGCTCGTTTTGCCATCTGATGGGCTCTAAACTAAACATGTCATTCATCTTTCATTCCCTTACTCTCTTACTAGCCACTGGTAGTTTTCCAATCTGTACAGGAATAGGATAGCTGGAAACTCAAAACAAAGTAGGCAATAAATAATTTTTGTGCCCAGCTTTGCTTTAAGTGTGTTGTCTCCATTTAAGAAGCAGGGTATCTATTTGATATTTGATTTTTAATGCTTTTCCACAATGACAGACCTGTATGAGTGACAAGTGGCTATGTTTTGTTTCAAATAAAGAGAAATTTACATCCGCGAATCTTTTTCTACCTTAAAGATAAATCTACTTTCAGGTCTATTTCTGCAATCAGTAGTACTAAAATACCTCACCAACCTCAACGGGCAGACCCCTCATGTGCTGGGTCTGTGAAAAAGAAGTCATGCAGCATCTCCCAGTCTCCACTGCTACAATATTTAGTAGTTGCTCAAAAGCCTGTGAGGAAGTAGTACCACTTTTGTAATGGTGCCACACAAGAAAAACTGAGATTCCTTTCAAAACCATCCAGACTTCAGGTGTATGATCAAGTGAGCAAGTCTGGGATGAGTAGGAACCAAACTGAAATTTCAGAAACCATCCAGAGAAAGGCAGTAATTTTCCTGTGGTATGTCATGCATAGCACAGTAAAAGCACCCCAAGGTCCACTTTGAGTTTTTTCAAAGGATGATTGATCCAAAGGTACAGGTAATCCCACATGTGTGAATTAGCATTTGAGATCTCTCTGATTCAAAGGGACGTGATACATTTTTGTCTTCCTTAGACCAAACACAGCCGTGTGAAGACATGCACAAGTGAGTATGTGCACACACATTTTATTTTGGTTTTAGGTTTTGAATCCTACTGAAACCATACCAGGACGGTGTCCATGCAGGTAAGACTATGAAAGAAAGAATAAGCCAGATAAGCATAATGTTATGCTGCATCACTTAAAACACTACTCCAAAGTGTTCAGATTATGTGTGGGGTAATGGCAGCCAGAGTGTCTTAAGGTGTTACTTTTCATCACCTGGAAGCTACCAAGTACCTGCCTGCACACATGCTTTCGTTCTGTAGTTTATGACAGATAGGTGTGCTTTACTTCTGCAAGGGAAAACTGTGCCCCCATAGTTATCTTACTCAGTTTACAAGGATGGAACTTGTAGCACAAGTGTGATAATGGCTAACTGGATTGTTAGTGACCATAGGGCCTTTTCCCAAGGGTTGGAATGAAAGATAAAGCCCTCTTTTGCTTTGAGGAACATCTTAATTTCCTGAAATATTTTTGAGTTAAATCAAGGCAAATTGGTTATTTTTACTGTCTCTATACTTAAAAATACGGAATTTCCGAGGATTCTGTAATACTCAGGGAGGTTTCTTATATGAGGGGAGTATAAAAAGAATCAGCAGTCTAAAGCTATCACTTCTGGAGTGGGAGGATCTGGATTTGAGAAGAATGTAAGGATGTAGGTGAAAAAAAAAAAGATGCAGATGGGGTGCTGCTAAGAGACTGTGGATTGGGTGAGGGGAAAAAAAAAATCAGGTGCAAGTAACGAATGACAGAAATATAATCCTGTCACCTTTGTCTGGACATCAACACTTTTTGAAGGATGTCCAAACCTTCTCCTGGAGCAAAGTCAGTTTGGGAAAGGAGTGTCTTCTATTTCAGATTTAATTTCCCAGTAACTGGCAATACCTACAGGCATCACTATCTAATATCTGACAGCATCTAGCATCTAAATATGATAGATAAGAGCCTGGCAGACAGTCAGGGGACTCCCTCCCTCTGTTTATTCATGTGAAATTGGGAGGAGAGAAAAACCTCCACAGGATTTCTGACCCTCTCTTTCAGCTCCACCCCTGTCAAAAGCTGAAACTAATGAGCTGGAAATAGGAAATGTGCAAAATAACTGACACTTCCCTATCTGAACTGCATTTCTGAAGAGTTGTTTTTTTATTACTAGATAAATGCTTTGACATGTGTATTTATGTGAAGTCTGAATGTGATTTAGATACCAACTACCTGCTGAGCTAAGAATATTTGCTTCCTACTTAAACCAATATGTTTATTTAAGGGATCTTTAAGTTTTAAAATGCCCTTGGCTTCCAGCTCTGTGAATGGGTAACCTTTGTATGTGCAATGCATTGTGCACATTGTTTGTTATTAATATATATAATATTTTTCTCTTCTTCTGCTCAATTCTTTCCTTTAGGAATCCTTTCACTGTAGCAGACTTGTGTGAAAAATGTGCATATGCATGTTCGGAATAGGATGAAAAAGGCTGATTTTCAGAGCTTCAGCTTAGAGATGATGTCCACCAATCTTGCTTAAATAGGAAACAAAGGGTCTTTGTTGCTCCTGCAGCCAAGTGTTTTGAGAGGTAGGACATTTCTTTTGTTCTGTGTTTTTGTGCATAGCACAATAGGGCTAGAAGTTGTGGATGTTGCTCTGATACAAAGACTAAATGGTAATGTCAGTGTGCAGACAAAACAATTAAATTCATGGGCTTTATTTAAAAAGACTTCACAACGGAGCTCTGCACTTCCATGGGTGAATTCCTTGACTCTGTGCTCCTTGGTTGTTCACGTTTGACTCAGGTATGGCTTTGCTCAGCTGAAGCTCTTTTAAAAATCAACGGAAATTTTGTGTAAAAATATACAGGCTTGGCTCCAAATGCAAAAATTGTTTATTTTTGCAGGGAAGAATAAAGTACTATTTTCAGGTCTTCTGATGAGCAAATGTTTGGAAAGCAGCCAGCAGTTAGAAGGCATGGTCATGATTTGAAATTTCCAGCCAAAACCAGGACACCTTTTTTTTTTTTTTTTCATGAAAATTCATCTTGTAAATAAACCCATCAGTGTAATGCGGGCTAATCCCTTCTAGAATGAAGCCCTCTGAGCACAGATGCATATAATGGGATATTTGGGTTCCTGTCAGCAGCACCCCTGACACATGTGCTCAAAGTCTTTCACCTATAGAAGAGTCCAGAAATCTGCAATGCAAAGGTTTGAAGGCAATTACTCTTTCTTTTTAATTTGAGCCCACATTCAATTAAGTGGAGCCAAATCGCTCACATCCTTTTGGCCAATTAGTCACAGGCTTAAGTTTTTGTTTTGTCTATACTACTTCTGCTCTCTTCTCCACCCCTCTAAGAAACGTTCAGTCCTCGGACTCCCTAACGAACATAACCCAAGCTGTCAAAACAAGTTTCTGGGTGCAAAGGTTTCAGACAGCAAGCACTAAGCACCAAATCCACAGCAAAGCAGGTGCACCCTTTGGAAAACACGTGACGTTTGGACTGAGGATCCATTCTTGTGGGTGAACCATGCCACAGCCTTGGGGTGACAGAAAGTGGTGTGGCAGCAAGCACGATTTTTTTTTTTTGCTGGGGATACAACTGCATTCAGAGTTGAGATAGATCAGACTGAAAAGGAACTCTCAAGTGCTTTGCGTGCCATAATTAACCTTTTTCAGGTTTCCTTCCCGTCTTTTGACCAAGCTTCCTCAAAGGCTATTATGCCCTAAAGCCCATAGTGATATAAAGCTGTGATGATGGAGCACTGACCTCTCTGCTCTGTTTCCATCTGACCCATAATATTTTGAGGAGCAGAGATCTGAGCATTTGCTAATATTTTCATACCTTTATGAGAAAAAAAGAAGGAAAAAAAAAGAAAAAGCCTCTTGACTTGTCTGTCACATATTTCCACAACAATAGGTGTTCTATGATATTTGTTGGAGTGGGGCTGGAGTTCCACAGCTCGTTTTTAATAGGATGGTTAGTATAATAATTCCTTGAAATGGTTCCCCTGTAGTGAATTAGTGAAAAGTAACTGAGAAGAAATCCAACTTATGAGTTAAGGATGATTTCTAAGCGTTCCTCTCCTTGTGGTAGCTTCGAACATTTGTATAACAGAATGTGCTGCCCTGTTTAGCGTTATACATTATAAACACAGCTACAGCAGTATCCCTGAATAAGAACCCTTAGGCTTTACGTACTGAATCCACAGAAACAGCATGATGTTAAGCAGGACATTAGTCAGAGATACTCTCTCTAAAGTAAATATTTCACTGGTATCTGAATCCATGAACTGATTGAAACAATTATTTGCAAAGACTTTATACAGTGAGATTAAAAAATAAGAAACATATTAGAGGGATGAGGTGATTTTGCAGTTTTTTTCTTCTTAATTGTCATAAATGTAAAATATCCGAGGCAATGTGGATGACATGGCAAGGTCCCTAAGCACACACACAATTCTAAGTCACTCATTGCAGTGAGACAAATCACTGAGTTAGCTGCTTCTCTGAATTGGACCTAGAAAACACAAATACTTTAAAAACCTGGGATCTGCACAAAAAGAACACTGCTTAAAAGCATTTAAAAATTGAACAGAAATGCTAATCTGTCCATTGGAGCTTTACTGTTGTTTGTAATGTAATAGTTAATAAGAGCTGATTAAGAGAGGAGTATTTGTCATTATAGTTTTGAAACTCACACAAACTCTTTGACAAAACCATTGCTTCTGTTCTGTAATAAACTCTTACTAGTTTTGTAACAATTCCACTCTCTTAAACCTTTCCTGTAAGGTCAGTTCAGAAAAAAACACTGCTGTAATCACATTGCTTCACTTCTTAAATCCCTTCCTGGACTCCTTTTGCCATCACATCAAATAAAGCTACTACTACTTATCCCGAGCTTAAGGGAACACTGAACTTCACGTATGTGAGTAATACTCTGCATAGGGCCATTCACTCTGCCATGGTGGTGCAAGTCTGGGGTGTCAGCTATTCATTAGCTCCTGACCTCACTTCGTGGTTCACCCTGCATTATTCCCCAGACTTCTTTTTGGTTCCTTGCATGTGGGCTGTCCATCCAGAATTAACTGGGAAAAGCTCCGTTATAAAATCCCTTCTTTGAACCCACTCCTAACACAATCCCTGTATGAATCTCCCAGCTAATAATATCTAAATAAATGGCCAGGAGGAATTTGAGGATGAAGACTTAGTTTCAATTAATTTACCAGAGTATCCACATCACTGTCACAAAGTCTTGTTGATCTTATTGTCTTCTGTGTATGTATTTTAATTCCTCCACCCTCTCCCAGGCCCCTAATCTTACTTCTTTTTAATTGTTTTTACACCCCGTTGTTCCATGTAGATGCATTCAGCATGGCTGAAGCTGACTGTATTAGGCCCTTTCATGTCTTCCTCTTCCTCTGATGGATTTAATCATAAATAGTTATTTCAAAGAATATTTTCCCTGAGAAATGCACATGTCTAAGGATAACTTTGCGGCTTTTGATAAAGGGACATTGCTGCAAGCTCTAAAGGCTTCATGAAATCAGGAGGGCTGACAGCAAAGTCTTTTGTTTTATTGCAAATATCTAAGACCACATAACTGATATATGGCTGGCTTCACATATGGTTTGTCTTTCTTGCCAAGTCTACTGGAAGACAAGAAGACTGATCCAAGAGTTATTTTTTGCATGTGCTTGGAAGTCCTGATTGTGGATTCCTGCTGCAGTAGGGGGACACTATTTCAGTATCGGTTTTATTACACCACGCAGAGACTTTTACATCTTTAACCCTGTGTGTTGTGGCTGCCTGTAACACAGGAATGATCATTTTTAAAAAGGAGCAACAGAAAAAAAGAGCCAAGTCAAATAATTAAATGTTTTTATCCTGCTTTTACTGGATGGACAGTAAAATGGACAAAACTTCCATTCATTAAAAAGAGACTGGGATTTCACTACGGCCCCTGAAGAGCAGATAAAACTGACAACTGAGTTTGATAATAGTCTCTTTAAACCGAATGCGTTGCCATCCTCTGAGCTTTGCCTTCCCCTTGACCTCACAAGCACACCTTTTGGGTCAGCCCAGTAGTGAACCACCAGGCAACGGTGAAGATCGGATGGACATTAATTCCCACTGACAGCTCACGTTCTGACTAGGAGAGCCTGCTTCCATTGTTCTGAGCAGCACTTTATTACCCACAACGAGATAGCTGTTTGCTGCTCCTCCATGTTTTGAAGGCACGATGATAATTTGGGAAACAAAGCATCTCTGTCACCTTTTTTCTTCTTTTTGTTGGTTTCATTTTAGTTTTGCTGCACCTACATTATTGAGTGAATTTTTTAATATAATCTCGGTGGCAATTGCTTTGAGGCTGTCATGCTAGTGTGACGTGTGAGAAAGAGAAATAAAGATTTGGGAGCCAATAAGTAACATGGAACTGTAAAAGAAAAAAATCCAATGAATATCGCTTGTTTCTTACAGTCAGACTCCAAAGAGGTGTTTGTTGCATTTGTATCCTACTGTCTTTACTGTTGTACAAATATGAGACAGACTGGGAAAGCCTTGATTAGATTTTTCAAGAGTTTTCCTTGGATTGATGCAAACAGCACTGATGCAAGCTCGTTAGCCACTCTTTGAACGTCTGGCATCAGGTCCAGTGTTCCTAAAATGCTGAGCACCCACTGTAGGGACCACCTGTTGGAATAACTATCCAGAAAAATGTGCACAATATCCATTTTTTGCCTCTTTCCATTGATAAAAAAATGAGATTTGTCCTGTATCTTATAGGAATGCTTCTAGCTGCCAGAAGTCATTGATGCCAGTGCCTGTATGCTGCAGTCCTAAAGGAAATGACATTGGTGCGTGGCAATTCTCACTGCTTCATGGGGTTTCTTTGCTATTGGTTTTGTATGAACACAGGATATGAAAGCTCTAAGAAATCATGGCTGTATAGAATAGTGCTTGTTCACCCATGTGAGGAGCGAGAGCATCAGGACCATGTGTTGGAAGGCACACATAATTCAGATTTTGGCTTTCCTGAACAGTGCTGTGCCACAGTCAAGGTCCCTGCAGCGTAACCTAAAGACTTGACTGCTGTGAAAGGCCACACCACCAGCAGCAGAGCTGGCAGCAGAAGTCCTTAGTGCAGAATGACTTTCCTTGAATTTAAACACAGAATTGGAAACAAAAAGAGAAAGTTACAAAGGGAAAGAAGCCCACACAGAAGAAGAAATCCAAACACGATCAGCAGGAAACACAGAAGAAACTTAATGTCAACTGCTGTGGAAAGGGAAAACTACAGCCACTCTCGAAAAGGAGGACGTACAGCTATACTTGGCAACTGCTGTGAGAATTGCTAATATGTGTAGCTGGCTGAGACAGGAATGAACCATCTTGTTGGCACCTTTTCTGTCAGGGAAGGCAATAGAAGCCAATATAAAGTGGATTAAGTGGACTTAAATTACAAAAATAAAACCAAACCCAAAACCCAACCAGTAATCACCACAAAAACCCCACCACAATGACTCAAAACCAAGTTTTTCTTTAAAAAATATATGGGAACAATAATTCAAAGGCACGTTAATTGAAATTTGACATTTAAAGACGGGAGACTCAGTGGAAGAAGACAAAAGGATGGAGATTCTTGACTCTGCAGCCCAGCAGTAAGGAAAGCCAGTGGAGTATTCTGTCAGGCATGATACCTGGATGTCTGCCGTCACCTCCTCATCCTGGGGAAGGAGTTAATAATTGCCTTGCTAGCATTTCATTTCAAACAAATCTATCCAGAAGAGATCTGTATATTGTCTGCTTAGGAAGAACTGAGCTCCTTCCTGAAATTACTTTGTACACGATTAATTAATCATCATTATTATTTCTACCAAATGAGATCTAGGAATTTTTGGCAAAGGTAGGAATGAAACTCATGGTAAAATAAGACTCTTGAGATAAAGGGAAAACAAATTGTTGCCTTCATCTTGAAAGATAAAGGTGTTGTATTTTACAAAATACACCTATGAGCTCTCAATAAAGATTTCAGCTACCCTTTATTGTGTTCTGATATTGTACAGATTGATACTGCCTCTCTCTTCCCAGTGAATCTGGAAAAATCAAACCCTTTTAGCTACCTCACCAAAAGAGTTTGATGCAAAGAGCCTACATGAAATAACGACAGGTGGTTAGTATGTAATTACATTCTTTAAGGAATTTTGGCTTGATCCTACCTTCCACTCATCCCCCCTCCCCAAATGTCAGTTATTAGCTGTATTTTGGGAGGATGATGTTTATTTCGTTTGATTAGACTTGGAATAAGTAAATTGATATTGCATCGTTGTTGATTCCCCCCCTCCCCACTTTTTAATTTGAATGCCTTATAAAGTATTACATTTTATAGTTCATTAGGTTCTCATTGATTGGACACTTATTAGCTTCCTAAGCCTGTTCCATTGTTCTGCTGCTCTGCTTTCACCATTTGGTATTCGGCACTCGACATAATGAATAAATTACAGTTGAGAGAACGGACATCACCATATGGGGATAATTTGTACTTTGACAGAAGGACAGGGCTCCTGGACTGGTCCTAAAGGGAAGCTGCAATCTTCCAAAATATCTCTAATTTTTTTTCAATTATTTACTTTCAAAAGGCCTTTTCCATCCCCAGTGTATGCAGATAGAGGCTTTGAATAGCAGCAAAGCTAGGGACCAGGCATAACTGTTCTAATTTTAATTGCAGGGCTTCTTAGATGCAGATGAGACAGTATATATACACTGATTAACACCTTCATGGCTAAGGATACTTGTAGGCACTCCTGTCTCTTGGAATCCTATGGTTATGTGCACTATTTTAAACCTTGGGGTTCGTGTTCCTTACATACCGTCAGAGAATATGGAAAATAAACTTTGGAAGCCTAAATTTACCATTGGTACTGACATAGAGTTGCTATCTGGTCACACAGTCACACATTTTTTTCCACAGAGAGAAGAATAATGTAATCTTCGAAATGAAAATCATTGATTTATGCTTGTCTTAATATAGAAATAATATGTACTCCAAACCACATGGTTACACTGCAAAGTCCTTTCTATATATAAAAATCTCTACCTTCAAAAAAGCTCACAGAAAACTATGGTCGAGCATAGAAACCATGGCCCAGCCCTAAAAAAGATCACATACCGTGAGTCTGAGCAAACATCTTGCTTTCATTTTCCCTTTGCTCACTTTGTCAGGACTCTTGAAGCTGCCTATTGAGTCCTGATTATACCTGTTCAAGTTCTAAAACAGTGCCTTTAGAAAGAAGATTCAGCAATATTTTAAATATAGCCTCTCTCACAATAATTTCTGAACTTGAAATATTTTTTCTAACTCAAAGTGCCTTCATTTCATGTAGTTCTGACACTGTCTTCCTAGTTAACATACTGGGGATAAAAATAAATAGTGAGCTAAAATATCTGAGCTACTACACACCGAGCAAGTTTTCACACCAGCTACTTCATGACATCAGAGACATATATTTTAGACTAAAATCTCCTTTACCTATAGGATGATCTCATCTTTCATCTAATGTACTTGGCATGCTAAAGATAGTCTCCTGCTTTTCTTCGTGGTTTTCTTGCAGCTTGGAAGTGGGTCCCAAGTTCCTTCTCACTCAGTGGTATCCCAGGCAGTCTCACATGCAGCCACCCTTACCTACTGCTGTGACAAACCAGACCCTTTCCTGAACACACACACACACACACACACATACACAACTGAACTCCAGATTTTGCTTTAGGGATGAATCTTAGCTAATTTTGGCTACAAAGTCTCAACACAGAAGGAGAAAACATCTCTGAAGAGTGAAGTCACCCATTTAACCTTTAAGTTCCCTGCAACTTATTGAGGTTTGCTGCTCCATCCGAGGAAGAATATTTGTGCTCAGACCACCAGCAACAAAAAATTGGCAAAGTAAGCCTGTGTGAGCTATTGCTTCAGCTCTTCTTATAAGCAAGAAGAAATTCTCAGAAATTAAGAATTGAAGTGTTTAATTGCCATCTTTTGAACATGGGATAATCCAGCTTGACCCCAAGTGTTAATACTACTGGAGCATGATCAGAGAGAGCAAAGCAAGCAACCCATATTCATATCCATAAGCTCTGGGTGTAATCCACTGCATAGTGAAACAGAATCTATTCAAGACTGACATAAATGACAGCAGGGAAAAAAAAAGGAATACATATTTCCAGCCAGACTGGCCACTCTCCAGGCATTTCGTAGCTGATGTTCTGGGGCTAATAGCTTATTTACTACCCTTTGGTTATTGGCAAACATTGATGATTCGTATTTCACGGTTCTGACTGAATTTTCTTCCCAGGTAAACAATAAACTTAAAACCCCACAGTAAAGAGGAGAAAAAACAGAGGACAATATGGGAGGGATGTAGTCCTGTAGGAGTGTTCTGGATCCAAATTCTTTGTTAGTTGGTGCATTTTCTCAGTCATTATTCCAAAGATCTCCCATTTGCTGGCTAATGCAATTAAAGGCTGGTCATATTGCTTAACAACCTCCCTAAATGCTATGAGTATTGAAGTTACAGGCTGTAATGAAGCAGGAAATCTATATCAGAGGCTGTAGACAAACTCTGAGAAGTTGATCATGAGCCTTCTGGTCAAAAACAGAGTAAATGACCAGTAGCCAGAGGAACACAACTGCAGACGCCTTGGATATTGTTGAGAATTTTACCCGCAGATCTCATATTTTAGGCTAAGCTAAAGAAACCATAAATGCTTCCTTTTTATCTTTAAATACCAAAGTAAGCCTGATTGAAAGAATATTTGACCTTTCTATTTTTTTTTTAATTTTACACTGTAGTCATTTCAGTTAAAAACTGAAGCATTCAGTATTCTCTATAAACCATCCTTTAAGGAAGCAAAGTGACCTGGTGTGGCTGTATGGATATTGTTTTTGTAGCTTTTGAGAGATCTGTTTCTCATAATGTTAAGTGTTCCTTTACATTCTTTGTCTCTCTCTGTGGAGTTCAAAGCTTTTCTAAGCCTTATTTACTGAGGGTAAAAGGGATGTAAGCCCTTCTGCTGTTGGCTTTTGCACTCACAAATCTTGTGCAGCGTGTTGAGGTGCCAAAATGTGAAGGTGCACTCTTGTCTCATTTCTTGGCTCGTGTCACAGTAGATACCAATATGAAGCTACCAGAGGGATAAGAAGGGCCAATACAATTTATACAAGAGAAGATCAGAGGGTGTGAATTGCAAAGGCGTTATGAATAAATTAAAAGATGAAGTATGAGAACTGAATTTGGGAGACAGGTCGCCCACATTGGTCTCCCCCATACAGCTTTATCTCATCCTTTAAGACTGATGCAGCTGTCTCCATTAAGATATATTCTTCACTGAAAGGATAGAAATTTAAAATTAAATAAATGCTCCTATTCTTTAATATGTATAATTAATAAGAAGAAAAACTAAAGCTTGTTTCAGATTCTTTCAGTTGCTTACTGCTGGAACAGTTCTTCTAAAAGTATTGCTTAGAAAGAAGATGACTGTTTCAGAAAGGTCTATCAACAAAGGAAACATCTGATTGCTTAAGAATTGTCTCAAAATCTCTTTTGATTCTTGAGTTCCTTAATCTTAATATTCTGCTTTATTTACAAGATGTTGCAGGTATTGATTATTTATCAGTCTCAGCTCTCTTCTCTCGGTTACTAGGAACATTACAGATGAGAACGACATAGACAGTGCTTGCTTAAAATGACCACACTCCCACATCGCAACTGTTTGTAGACTGCATTTTAAATTTAAACATAAAGTAATATTGAATTTTCTCTTTCTTTTTGTCTCCACAAATGGTTGATGTAACCCCTTCCTGCCTTAAAGGTTTCTGTAGGGCAGGTTAGAGTAACCTTGGTATTTTTTTTACAGACCAGAGTGGAAACTCTGAAGTTATTGTGACAGGAGTCTCTTCTGGACATGGTTTACTCTACAGAAGAGCATTGTCTGCTGGTGCAAGATTCTTTGTCAAGTCATTGTTTTAAGACTATCTTAATTTGTGTATGGATGGGTGGAATAGAAGACATTACTTTTGCAATTAATGACATTGATACAAGAGGGTGGCTTCACCCACAGAGTTCAACCCCAAAATTCCCCCAAATGTGTGAACATTAAATTTGGGAGATGTGTTCAAAGATATTTTTTTATAGCTTTGGGCACATAGCATGATTTCACCCAACTGAAACTTCATATTGTGTCTTTAATAAAGCCACAAAACCCCAACTACCAGATCACGTTGCACGATGACACATAATGCATTAGGTTATGTATACAGTCTGAGCAACATTACTTGTCATAAGGCATAATCTGTATTATGTGTTGATCCAGGTATCAACTTTAGCATTTGAAGAGGTCATATTACAGCAAAAAGAAAAGTGTCAGTGTTTTATTGCCACACAGAATATCCTGGGCAAGCTAGTAATTAAACTGTTAATGGGATTTCTTGTGTTACTGAAATGAAATATAACATCTAATCTGCAAATCATAGGTAAACTCTTAATTACCACATGAGAATGAACACTCAAATATGGCTCATAGACAGTGGTTTTCACTTAGAATCCGTGTTCTTAGTGTAATTTAGTGCAATAAACTCAGATCAGACCAGACAATGAAAAACATGACCTCTTCTGCTGAAGCTGCCCATTTCTCTCTTGCAGATTATGCAGCATTTTATCGAAGATTATTATCAATCCAAGCATTCCTCCAAGACACAGACCTGACTTTGTCAAAGACTGGATTGCATTAACTGAAGCCCTCACAAGTGCCTCTTCTGTAACAAACTCTACATTTTAAGGTCAGGGGTGAGCACTTATATGAGTAGGAGGAAAATTGTTAATGAAATTTTGCTCAGTGAGCTGTGTCATCCTTTATTCTTGCTGTGCTCCAGGCAGGTCCATACTGTCAAATATCAGAAGAGGCTGGAAATGAGTGACACATGTCTTCAAGACCAGAAATGACAGTGACCTTTGAGCTCCTTTTTTTTTTTTGCAAAGGAGCAGGAGTGTTGCATATAGCTATTAAGACCAGAAATTAACTCTGACATTTTAATAATGTTCTGTTTGGTTCTTTGCTGTTTCTGATGGCAGTGGTTCAAACTCTATTCTTAGTTTTCCCAGCACAAAATCACAGCAGTCCCTACTAAGACACAAATACAGATTTATGTTGGAGTCAGTAAGGGCAGGAATCACCTGGTCAACTCCATCATTTGGATTGCTGCAGGTACTGCATAATTGAATGAAAGCAATGTTTTCATTTCCTGAGGAAATGAAAGCAATGTTTTCATTTCCTGAGGAAAGGGAAAGAAGTTGCCCTTTTATCGCTGTATTTAAGACCAGAGACCACCATAGTTTATAGCCCTGAGTTTGGGGCTTTTCTTTTGGTCTCCTCTCACAAGTTTGTCTTTTCTCTGTGACAGCTTATTTTTCCAATACTGCACTCAGCCCTGCATAATATAATCCATATGGAAATGCTGAGACATTTAATGGAGACTCCAGACATAGCAAATGAGTAGGGATAGGAGGAAGAAGGTAAACGGTACGTCACAGCTTATTTACATATAGAAAAAGATGTAAGTGGTTGGATTTTCCCTGTCTTTAGCTCCATAGACCAGTAATGGTTTAAGAAACACCTGCAGACCTCCAAGAAGACAGCTAGAACAGTCCAGGCAGAAATCTCAGACTGAATCTGATGCATCAAGGCAAAGAATATGTTTTAAGATATGCTGAGGCTAAAATGTCAGGAAATATTCCTGATGTGCAAGCCTTGCTTGAGCACGGGCAGCTATTGTTCTTTTGGATAGCAGCCTCCCTCAAATTACTTTTTTCACTTGTATTTAGAATAGGAGCAAGCATTTTTGTTATGTGTGAACTGCACTGCAGTTACCCTTGCTCTGATTACATTAAAAATGAGGCCACTGCAAAGAGGTGTACGCGAAGATGTATGCAGAGAGCTCCTAGAAGCTGAAAACTAGCGCAGAATGGAGTGATCTGGGAAGTCACAAACCAAAGTATGAACCAGTGAGGATAAAATGGCTCTGTCCAGTTTACACCAGTTCACCAGTCAGTCAAACTGTTTTCCTCCTGGCAATCCCTCTGGAGTAACCCCTCAGCATACAGGAGGCAGATGCTGGAAGCTCCTGGCCTTGCACTGGTATCCACGTTACTGTCGAGTGCATTCTGGACAAACTGTGCTCTGACACACTCTGCCTAGTATAGACACAGATTACCAAAGTGTTCACGATAACTCTTTCCCTTACAGAAGGAGAGCACCTCTTGACCTAGGGCATGAAATGTTCAAGAGATACTTGGGAGATAAGCCTCCATAGAGACTGTGGCTGTTCATGTCTGTCCTCTGAGCAGCAAAGGAGAAAGAGTAAGAGGCAACAGTGTCACAAGAAGGAGTGGCAGAGGGACATTGTCAGGACTTAAAGTGTTACTGTGTTAGAAAGCACCACATTGGTGTTCCACTTTGGAATCTGCTTATGTCTAGGATGGCTTGGTTGAGCAGTGGGTGTACATGTGATGTCCCAGACTTCAGTGCCCTCGGTTGAGTAACATCTGTGAACATCAGTAAAATAAATACAGCCAGGGTGAGCACTGCAGCACATAGCCTTCTAAG
The DNA here is from genome assembly GCA_013401255.1 of Urocolius indicus. NCBI lineage: Eukaryota > Metazoa > Chordata > Aves > Coliiformes > Coliidae > Urocolius > Urocolius indicus. The sequence goes on from WBNH01004906.1 coordinate 218,595, forward strand.
TAGTGGAGAATTCTGCTGCTTGACAACACTTTTCTGCTGGGGAAAAAATAGCAAGAGCTGCAGCTCTGCTTCTGTCAGAGATTGATCTCTGGCATAGTATTTTCCAAGGAAATGCTTGAGGTTGGAACTTTCTTTGCCCCGTGGTTTGCCAGAAACCAGACATGTCAGTTCTTCAGTGCTTTAAATCTGGGATGTACAAGATGAAAATGGGATCCTGGTGACCAAGGGGGCCACAATGGAGAGCAAAGCAGTTTGGCATGTGGAAGATAACTATTCTGTGGGCTGGCCGCTTGATCTTCTGGTTGAATTTTGGTTACAATGTGTTTTAGTTGTTACCAAAACACGAGACATAAAATGTAATTTGGGTTTTTTTGAGTTTTCTGTAAGTTAAATAAAACAGTCACGAGCAAAATATAGGAGTGTTTTCTCATTTCCATTTGACCCATAAAGTGCTAAAGTCATCATATAATACAGTATTTTCTCACGACAGCTATCCAATTACTTGTACAAGTGATGGACATACATAAACAAGGAACATCAAATAAGAAGTTTCCTGAGAATACAGAAAGCGTTTTGCTACCCTTGGAGTATTTTCTATTCTTTACTGGAAAGAAGATCCTTTCCTGAAAGTACTACCTCTAGCAGCCACAAGTTGAAGTCCAAGGGGCAGCATGACAGAACTAAAAAGTCTGAGATTTACTGTTGAGAATTGGCATAAAATACTACAACTGTGCACTAGAGCAGGTTTATGCTGATCTTTCATCTATTTACTCTAACATTCATATACATGGTGTAGAAAGACCCCTGATAGGTGACTAATCTTTTTTTATGAGATCTAGCTGTTTTTTTGCTTTTAGTGAGGATGTATTTTCTTGGCATGTTTTCTTGCTTACAAACAGTGATCCACTGCTACTTCAGGAGAAAAAGGTTACTCATTTGCATGTCTATGATAACTAAAATCAGGATATAATGCAGCAAAACTATGCAAAATATGCACCAGCAAAAGCATTTCGAACTTTCTGGAAAGAAAATGAAAAGTTTTGCTTCCCAGAGATGATATTTGGGGTTCTGGAGTGAAATGCAAACTTCGACTTTCAAGTGTAAATCTTATCCAAGTAGCATCTTTTGAAAAAGAACATTTATGTTCCTTGGTATTTGGCAAGACTGAAAACAAAACCCCTGTCAGACATGACCGGGGGAAGCTGTAAGGTAAATAAGATATTAACCTAATTAAAGTGTATCTTTTATAATCTTGATAAACCTTGTGAGGTCTTACATGTGAGTGTGGAAAAAGATACAAAACCTTTCATGGAAGGAATGGATGCTAAGATTCCCAAAACAGACATCTTCTAAAGCATCTGGAGTGGTTTTGCTTTGGCCAGGTTTTGGTAGGGGAGCGGCTGCAGGGGTGGCTTCTTTAAACATAGAGCTGCCAGCAGCTTCCCCTGTAGCTGACAGGAGTGATGCCAGTTAGGTCTAAGATGGACCCACAGCTGACTCAGGCCTGGACAGTTAAGGACTAGTTTAACAGCTGTGTGAAGAATGGATTTGAGAAGGGGAAGAAGTTGCTGGGCAGTTGCTAAACTGCAGCAGCAGAAGGGAGCGAGAATGAGAAAACATCTCTGCAGACACCAAGGTCAGTGGAGAAGGAGGGTGCTTAGGCCCTCCCTGGAGTATATCAGATAGTTCACTTGCTCTGGTAGTGCTTGAGAAGACCAGAGAAGAAACTCCATCCCCCAGCTGGCTGGGTTCTCCTAGATTTTCATTGGTCTATCAGTTTTCCAGTATACCAACATGCTTTCACTTCCCAAAGCCACTCTGCAAAGAAATAGAAGAAATTAGTGTCCTTGGAAGAAATTAGTGTTTGTTGCTTTAATTTTTGGAGGGAAGCTGGCATTTTGCCATTTCAGTTCATCATATTATTATGCATGTAATAATGTGACATGCTTAACTGCTAGCTTCAAGCTGAACATTTAATAAGGGGTACACCTCCAATGTTTTTATTTCAGATAGCTGCAATCATTTCTCAGAGCAGATTTCTCATCTGGAAAGATAAAGTCCATGACATTCACTTTTTTGACATGGACAGATTTGCTTTAACATGTTTAGAATACATCAAAATGCAAATGATAGAAGGCCATCCCACCTCTAAGTGGCATTTCTTTCTGGCTAGGTCTCTCAACTGTGCGTCTACAGCACAGCTGCCAAACCTCTCCTGTTGTCTGGGAGCATATTACAGACAAAAATGACCGTGTCCACTCCTTCACCATATAACCTTTAACTATCAGCAGCATCCTTCTCATTCAGAACAATAGTAATTAAGAGATCTGATTGCAAGATCTTAGCTGTTGAAGAGTCTCACATTGCAACGAAGGGCAACAGTGAAAGGGAAAAAGCATAGACACACACATTGACTCCAGTCCAGCACCCAGCTGAAACTCTCTCTTTTGATAGTAAGAGGAAACAATGACTAAAAAGTCTATGGCTCTTGTAGCCCTCCCTGCTAATCATCTGAGGAAAAGGATAAGGGCTAATTACAATGAGGCCGTTGTAGAATGTGGGGAGTCCTTCCATGCATGTAAACTGTTTGAATTGCCTTTTTGACAATCACTTGTGGTTGATGGCATCCCTCTGAGGTTCCAAGCATTGGTCTATAGGTTTACCTGGGCAAATGTATCCCAGATACTTTAAAAGCATCTGTGGATTATAATCCCTTTATGTCTATTTCTTAAGTCAAATGTAATGCTTTAGAGACAGATGTAATACTTCTGAGTTATTCCTCCCCCTCCCTCCCCCAATCATGTTTGATTTGATTAATCTAGGTTGAACAGTAGATTAATACTGGAAGCTCTTTTAAGTAAAATAGTTCCTATATTAATGAGATCCAGTGTAGTTCAACTTAAAGAACTACTTCTCTTTTTTTTTTTTTGAGAGGGAAATGTCCTTTCAGCTGTTATTAAAATGAATGAGACCAGCCGGATGATTTTTTTTTTTTAAGGTTGGGCTTTTTTTTTTTTTCTTTTAGCCTAATTGACTTGGATTTTGCTCATCTATGGCACGTTATGTTTTCTCATTGTAGAAGCTTTTTCCTGGTAAAATCATTCCCTTCACTAATGAGATCCATCATGATATGACAGGAAGACAGCTCTTAAAACACCCACCGTTCTCTCCCATTCATTTGAATAGCGGCAAAGGGACATCTTTTAAAGTAATTTTTATCAGTGAGATTGGACTGAATCTCATTAATAAATAAATGATTTTACTCAAAAGAGCCTTCACAGTTGAGCTATAACCCAGATTAGTGAGATCTAGCCTGATTATAACTTTATAAGACATTGTACCTCTGCCATTCAAAGAATGTGGCAACTACGTAGAGACCATTGATTCAGTAAAGGCTGTTGTAGAAGGGCAGGTATGAAAGGTGAGGAAAGTGTCTGGAGGTGTCTTTCTCATCATTTCAATGTATCTCAAGCACAGAAAGTGAATTCTTCACTCTGTATATTAAAGCTGGTTTTCACTCTATGTTTTTCCTCCATTATTTTGCAGAGCATGAGAGGCTTGGATAAGTACAAGTGTGCCAGAACACTGCGGTTTGACTTCACCACACATTTACATAAGCCCTAGTCAAGTGCCTACTTCTCTCTAACTTTGTCTCACAAACCCCAGAACAAACATATTGCCTGTCAAAGGTCAGTCTAAGCAAGAATGTCTGACGTTTTGGTTTTAAAATGCGTTTGACTTTTTTTTTTTTTCTTTTTTTTTTACTTCAGCAGGAAAATAAGAAATAATTGTTGAATGAGAAAGAAAATGCCTTTCAGCAAAGAGAAAAGCCAGAGTGAATTGCTGAAGCTGTTAGTGGGTTAAACAGTTTTGGCACAGTCCAGTGCTGGAACTGGAGGTGAAAGTTTTATTTATGTTCACAGGGGGAAAAAAGTGTTTTCACCCTAGTTTCCTTTAAAAAATATTTGCAGTTTATCAATGTGGTGGATTGGCCCTGACTGGACACTGGGGCCCACCAAAACCGCTCTATCACTTACCTCCTCAGCCTGACAGGCGTGAGAAGGTATAACAAGAGATTCATGGATTGGGATAAGGGCAGAGAGGGATCACTCACCATTTACCAGCATGGGCACTTTGGCCCCACTTTTATTGCTCAAGTACAGCTAGCTGCAGTTGAGTGAAAGATCACAGTGAACTGAAGCGCTTTGAAGAGCGCAGAAAACACCTACCAAATTAGACTGAACAGTGTCTTCTTCTAAACAGGTGATATCTCTGTCAGATACCATGGCATCTCTTGAATATTAGTGGACAATTAGTAAACAGATGAACACTCTCAGTAGAAGCCTAGACAAGTTACTCCTCTACCGAAAAGAAGTTATGTCAAGCTTGTTTCTATTTAGACTAATGAAAGGCAGATACAAGGGGAGGAGGGATCCTAGCACCTTATTGCACAGGATTGCCCAGATATCAGACAAACTCTGTGTTTTACAGAATTCATTATAATTAGCACTTAACATCACAACAGACTCAGGACAGGGAATGCTGAACATGTTTGATAACACCCAGTTTTCAGGAGCCAAACAATCATAACAAAAAACATCAAAACATAGCAGGGTGTGTCAAATAGCATCAACAAGGCATATCACAAAGAAGTGGTGATATGTAACAACTTTTTCCATCCTCTAGGCTACGAAAGGGGACTGCTTCTTAGCTGTTTTCCTAGGAGAAGCTAAATCTAAACCACAAACAGCTGTGTCACATTGGATTAAATTAAGAGGGCTCTACTATTACTAAAGCCCAGCACACCTTAAGGAAGGGACATTTATCTCAGCAAAGCTTTGAATAACATTTTGAGAATACCATATTTATAGATACATTCTCTACCTGGGGATCTAGCCACTACTTGGAATCTTATGTGAACAGCAATGGCTGGAAGACCAGCTGTCTGCACCTGGGAAAGCTTAACCAAAGGTTATAACCTGATGGATCACAGAAGGGAAGGAAGAGGTCAATCAGAGTGGGCTTCAGGTATTAGATAACAGTTGAGTTAGTTGTAGTAAGAAGTTGGAGGAAAGTTAAGGAAGACTTTGAAGTTCACATAGACTGCATTTGAATGTGTGGGCAGTGGGCAGCTCTAGCACTGTGCAGCAAATCAGCTCTAAGTTTGGGGCTATGTGATTTCATTTCTTAGTCTTTTCTGTCTAGAGTAAGCAGACAAATTATCTGGTCCTTCCTGCACACAGTTATACATATCCATGTTCTTTGCCAAAGAGACCAGGAGCATCTGAGAAGGGCTCTGGCAGTTCAGAAACAGTGTGACTGTAAGTTGCATAGCACCTGCTGGCTTTATCTGCTCCCACCTTCAGCACACACTAAATTCATGCACGCATTAAGAAGTGAAGTGCAATATTCTGCTGCCTGGCCTTCTTAGACTGCAATACCTTCGTTCAGTTCCCAGTCATTGCTGGAATGTGCCAAACAATGAAATGACAGTTCTTAAAATATAGTTCTTAGGAGATTTTTTTTCTTCCTATTAAGCAAGTTTAACTTTATCTCATAATAATATTTCATGTGTCCCATTTAGTATTGTTCCCGTTTCGCTTCTATCAGCCTTCATTATGAATGCCATGTTGCATCTCAACCCTTCTGCCTCTGAAACTCGTGTCAATGCCAATATGTGGGTATTACTAAATACAGAGAATGCATAAGAATCAATTCAGCCAACACTCCTCCACTTTCTCCCAATTCGTTGTGTCACCTCCGCCTCCAGTGGCCTGTCATGAAAAGCCCAAGGTAATTCTTGAACGCATGGCACTGCTGCCCCCAGCCTCGCTACGATACCATCATGCAATGCAACCCTTCTTTATGTGCGTGTGTGTGTGTGTGTGTGTGTGACCCCCCGGAGGAAAACACCTGATGTTTTCATGAGTACATGAACATTGGACCCAGAGGAAAAGTTCAAGTTTTCCACCTCTTCTTTTTAAACTGGAAATTTTCACACTTGGGTAAGTAGTTCTTTTGTCATGAACCTGCTGCAGACAGTAATTAAGGGCGAGGGAGCCTTAAAGGACAGATTTGGGTGAATATTGTAAAAGATTTGGCATGAAGTTGAATTTGGAATTGTTTTCTTTATAGAATCTTAACTCAGACCAGCACTTATGACCCCTTGTGCTGCCCAAGCCCGCAAATCCCACAAAGTGTTCTCAGTCTCACCAACCTAATTCTCAATTTGCCGTTGTCACAGCGGATGATACAAATCTTCTATCACAGAGTCAGAAAATGAATGTAGGAAATGTTAAAAACCATTTAATTCCTTGCCTGCTATAGTCATCCCAGTGTTATCTTTTTGATGCTGATAATGCCGACTATGAATAAGAACATTTTAAAGAAAATAGGATTATGATAAGCGACGTCAGTCTCAAAAGACGAAGGTTTTGGGAAGGTTTCTTAACCTACCTATAAATCCAGAAACCCTTTCACCAATTCCAAGGTGTGTGGGTGGCGACCAGTGTATGACAGCCAGTGCAATTTGTCTCTGATGAGTTCACAGAACTGTTGTTTCAAGATAGAGTAGAGGGCAGGATCAGGAAAGCACCCTGCACTGCCAGCTGCAACATCTAGCTCTCATGGAAAAGAAAAACATTCCCATGAAACTGTAGGATGACTTTCTACATCCCTTTAGCCCCAGTCCTGAGTCAGAATCTTTTGAATACCTTTCTGATTCAAGTCTTAATCACAGAACACGATGTTATACTAATTACCAGTTACCTTATTCTGGTTTCCACTGCAGTTTCCCCTCAGTTCGTGAACAAGAAGTGACTGAATACATGAATCCCATTCCCTTCCTCATTTGGAAGGTCAGTTTTGCTTGTAGTTTGTTATCAAAGGGAACTTT
>WBNH01004907.1:0-31433 GCA_013401255.1 Urocolius indicus
TTTTTTTTTTTCTTTTTGAGAAGCTGTTGCCTCTATTTTTACAGCCAAATGCTGAGTAGATCAGTAAAAGTCTAATTTATATGCATGTCATCATATTTTTATGTTCCATTCTGGGCTCTGAAGGTCAAGCTGTGCTCGTGTGGGCTGGGACGTACTGAAAGGGTTAGCAATTCTTTCATTAAGATTTGTTAATAATTCAGCTGATGTCTGAGTCCAGAAAGAAGCCTGTCCCCTCTCCTGTATGTGCTGCAAGTCCTGCAGAAGAGAAACATGTTATTATCAAAAAAGAATGCAGATGAGGGGCTCTTTAGAGGAATCAAAGTCACCTTTGTATATGCAACCATCCTCCGGTATGAAAACCAATGTGAAGGTGCTGCAGGTGGACTGCTCTTGCAGTTAAAATGTTGGGTGAGGACTTAAGAAAGATAAAAATTTTGCAGCTTTGCCACATCCTTTGCACATGTCAGAGTAACACAAGTGTTAACTGAAGTCAGGCATTTAAATAGTTTTCAAACTTGAAAAATATCTTTACATTCCTGTGAGCATGTTTGTCCCACATAATGCAGCCTGACCAGGGATACTGGAATGAGCTCCAAGCCAGCCTACTCTGCAAAAAAGCATATGTGAGGTAATTGGTCCAGTCTCAGGAAGGCTCATTAGCTCAGGATGAAGTGGCACATGGCTGTATCCATTCTTCTCCTTATTCCAGACACAGATCATCTGGACCAGGTTGTAGAAGCTACCTGGAGCTCCATTTCAAAATACACAAGTACCTAGAGACCCTTACTCATTGATATAAAGAAAGTTGGCAGTATTTCCCTGGCTTTAAAATGGTCTTTAAAATGGAACTTGGAGCTGTAGGCGTTGGTGAAGTATACGGAAACTGCAGAGACAGAGCACACCTCTGGATTACCCTGTTCATAATGTACAACGTAGAAGAACGTGGTTCACCTGAAAAGTGGTGATTTATAGATTTTACCTTTCTTTTTTATAGTAAAGTAAAACACAGAATTACATTTCTAGGCAATTGCATTCTGGTATCTCATGCAGCAGCTGATTATGTTTGTGCAGAAAAGGAGAAAATGTCCTGATCTTCTTTCATACCATCCTGTCCTATCTACCACACAGTGGAAAGAATGAGAATTATGGTGGTTTTTTTTACAAGGATACCTTAAAAATCTCTTTTTAAAGAAAACATCTTGAACCTTTATTTGTAGAAAATCCCTGGTCTTTGTGGATCTGGACAAGCGACATTAAGAACGCAGGGACAGATGCCACAATCTTCTTCCAAATTTATGGAGACAAGGGGAAGTCGGATGAGATGAAGCTGGACAACAATTCAGACAACTTTGAAACTGGACAGACGGACAAGTTCATGGTATGAAAGTTGTGCAAGTGGTAAATTTGGCTTGGTATTGTTTTCCAGGGCATTAGCTTCGACCCTTCACAGATCTTTACCTCAGTAGATCCTTCTGAAAAGGAGGTGAAGTCCTGCAGTTTGGTAGTGATGCAAATTATATCCCTACCTATGGATATTGCTTGCCTTCTCCAAACAGGGCTTAGGCTGGTGCTCCTGAGTGCTCAGAAGGTGATGACTTCAAGTCACCGTGGTTCTAAGTACCACATCTCCTCTGTGGCTCCTGAAGCAGATAGTATCCCATTCAGGCACAGCCCCACTCACGTTACAGACCAATCCCCACACTTAGGCCATGCCTCTAAAGATAATAATTTATCTGGTTTTCCTCCAGTGCTTCGGTGATCGTTAGCTATTTAGGGGAGAATTAACAGTGATCTTTCTTCTCCTCGCTGATCTAGTCTTCAGCCTCCTTGGACATGAGCCTCCAAGAATGTTCAGGGCTGAGCTTAAAAGCACATTGAGTTTGGAGGCTGGGCAGCAGATTCTTATGTTTAGGAACAAATACATTTAAAAGTTAACTGAGGACTAGTCAGAGAAAAAAAAAGAGGGGAAAAAAAGGATTTTAATGCATAGATGTAGTAAAAATATTTACTCTTCTTGCACCAGCAGAAATAGATGTCTTCTGGAGGAACCATGGGTGTGCTTTGCAGACCCTGTTTGGAAGAGCTGAAGCTTGAGATGTGGCCTTAGCTCTTATTGGAGGGAGTGGTTTCAAGGAGCTGTCATGATGAAAAGTGTATGGTTTCAAATTGTATCTTCTCCTCTCCTGAAGGAAGAGGCATCAAGTTGTCTTTGCAGAGTATTTTTTATTACTTTTAAAGCATACAAGGGCTTTTATATTAGTTTTTGTCTGTTCTCCGATTTGACTCTTAAAAGATGGTCATAAGTGTGCTTTGTGTGCATGCTTTGCTGACTTATGGAAAAGTATAATGCATCTTTTTTTCCCCCTCTATAGATTGAGCTCCCTGACCTGGGCACATTTTATAAGCTTCGGATATGGCATGAGAAAAGAAATCCCTTTGCTGGGTGGCATCTGAATAAGGTGAGGCATGGCAAAAGAAAGTAGACCTGGGAAGTCAAATCAGTCACAGGAGTCTGCACGGCCAGTCCAGGGTCGCTGCCTTGTCCAGCTGTCAGCTGACTCTGACGTGCAGTAATTGGAGGTGTCTGCATTTACAGACAGTGCTGGCTGAGGGGTAGAAGCAGAAATCCTCCATGAAAGTAGGATTTGGAGGGATCACATCACAGCATTTGAAAAAGATGTAAGGAAAGAAGGGTTCATTGTATGTTTCCTGGAGGAAATTCCTTCTACTTCTCAACCCTCTCACTTCAGCCCATCTATGCATGGGAAATGAAAGCAATGGGAAATGGCAGATCTGAGCAGCCCAGATCAATGGTGAAACATCACGTTTACTCATCCTTCCAGCATCAGACCACTGTAGTCCCCTCTTACTGCTGCCAGGAGGTTTTCCTTTCCTCTCCAGAATGCTTAAGCATGATCACAGTACAAAGAGGCAAATGAAAAACTGATTACAGTAGAAACCTGTTGTACAGTGGAGAACAACCTGCTCTCAAGTGCTGACAGCCCTGTTGCAGGAAGTGGACACCAGTGGACTGGAGGAACCTGTGGAGACTCTGCACAAGACAGCAGCATTCTGCTCTCCGGGCTGATCTGCTTGATCTTCAGTCACATGTCCATTGCTATACTAGCAGTATTTACCACGATGTCAGCCCCTGCCTGGGTCTGCAAGGCAGAGAGTTTGTCTCTAAACTTCACCCATACTCCTTCTGCAGAGCTTCTACTCTTAACAAAACATACACTTTGCTCTTCAGCCATAAATAACACAATGTACCACTTAGAGATTTTTCTTGTGTGCCTCTAACATCCTCTGGCAGATCCTCCTCCTGCATTGTCAGGGAGCAGTGAAAGCACAGGCAGCCAAACTCCTCTCCAGTGGGAAGAGGACAAGACGTGCTGCTGTGCTTACCATTTGGTGGGAGAAGGTGTCTGGCTGTGGCTTTTAACAAAAAGAAAGAGCTGGTGAAACTCTGGGTAACTCCATTTGTCTCTATTAATTTGTTTACAGATGATAAGCAAGAATGCTTGAACTTTCCACAACTATACATTTCCACGGAGTATCCTCTTTTCTTGGCCAGAAGTTGTGTTCAGGGAGGACAAGGAGGATATGACAATATGTCTAGGATTCACTTTGGCCAAACTGCCTACACAAGCTTGGTAAAGCCGAATGAAATCAATCTGCCCATACAGAATTTGCTGGATGCTTTCTGAGCGCACCATGCATGTATTACATGAATCCCATTGCTTGTGCACACGTTTCAGCATGTAGGAACTTCAAGCCTTCATGATGCTTTGCTCCAGTCTTCACACATTTCATGCCAGGCTTGCTTCATGTTGAGGCAGACATCCATTGTCTAATATATGAACAGCCATACTGGTCAGGCCATCTAGCCCAGTATCCTCTCACCCACATCACATAAGTGCATGATTAGAGAATACTTAAGACACACAGTTATGACACTTCTCCATAACATTCTTCCTGTTTTCTACTATTTCCAGTTAGAGACTTACTTTCTGAACAAATTTCCTTTCCATTTATTTGTTCAAAGGTTTCAGTCTCCCCTTGAACACTTAAACTTTTACATAATCATAACACTTAAAATAGCTTTTGGCAAGGTCTGCACAGGTGGATTGTGTCCTTTTGTTTGCTTTGAACTTTGCTGTACAATAATTGTTTCATGTCTTAACGTTTCTTTGAGCAGAGGAGTGAACAGTTCACCCCCCGCCCCCCGCCTTCTCCATGTCACCTGTGATTTTACAGCTCTTCATCACAACCTCACTTCACACACTCCACAGTTATCTGCAGAGCCTCACCTCATTCCCTCGTTACTTTTTTTTGGAAGAGACTGTGTATCTGTGATTGTGCTTGCTGCCATTTTCTGTGTGTCCTCTCAACGCTCATTGCACTGATTTTGAGCTGCAAGAACCGTCAGTGCAAGCGCCATCCACAACTGGCTCTGTGGATTTGTACAGTGACATCTGATGAGCAATTACTCAGAGCCACAGTATCCATCAAAACTTTCACACCAGCATGGAGTGACTGGAGAAAGGAGGAAGGAAAAGCTGTCAGCCGTGACAGATTTTGCTCTAAGCATCACTGTGGTGCACGAGTCAGAATGGCAGCCTCGTTATTAATGTGTGTTATTTCTCTGCTGCTACCCACTCTTGCTTCCCAGGCACAAACCTGTCAGGAGCTTGTTGGGGTGTTTTTTGTTTTGTTTTTTTTTTTTATTTGGTCTTTAAGCCTCTGAACTCACGCAGCGTTTTGGTTTAATGAAGGTAACTCTGCTGAAAACGCTGACAAAAGAAAAATACTCATTCAACTGTGGCCGCTGGCTAGATATAAATGAAGATGACAACGAGATCGTGCGGGAGCTCCCTGCGGAGGGATCTCTAGTGACTGAAGTCATGCCAGGTGAGAGCCACAGGCTCCGTGCAGGGGCTCGCTTAGGACCTGAATAGAAAGAAACCCTCTTTGTGTAAGGGATGCACAGGCAGACCGACGCAATTCAATTACTTTCTCTTTCTGGCACTTTCTCTCTGCAGTATTTTCTGTGTGCATCATTAGCTGCATGAAGACTCAGAAATCCCAGGCTCTTATTCTGAGCAGATTTCTCTGTGGTAGGAGATAGGAGTCGTCTGGCCACAGTGCAATTGTTTCCAGAGTTATATTTGGGTTTTAAGTGTGTAATTTTTTTCTCCAGTCCCCTTTAAAATCTGAAATGCCAGGTTTGACAATGTGTTCATGGAAAGTCAGCTTAGCTGAAGTGCAATATAAAATTTAACCATCATTTTGGGGCTTTAAGGTTTTGATTAATTATACGCACATATATGTATCTATATGTATAAGTATATAGGGAGCTGCATCATGCAAGGGCATAAGCACCTTTCAGTATGTGTAAGGAATCTGAACTATTTATTGCCTTATCTGTGCTTGGAGATCTAATTAAGGAAAGCCACAGAACTTTACATTGGCTTCCTGAAGTGGTAACTTCTGTCTTGACCTTGTTTCACAAAGAGCTAATTGTACTTGGAGGGAGAACTTCAGAGAGCAGAACATCTCAAGATAGCCATCGGGATGTCTCTCATTTTCGCCAAGGTGATCAATGGGCCATCACACTCTGCAGACCATGAGTCCCCTGTTTTCTGAACTTTCTGATTAACTCGGTGATCTGCATGCAGCTGAGCAGTTCCTGGGAAAAGGAAGAGTAATTGTAATTGCAGATGTTATTAAAATGTAAATAAATATGGTTTTGAAATGTATTTTTAATCAGCTGTGGAGAGGGCTTCTTGAGTTCAAATGCAGGCACTTCCCTGTGAGGTGCAGTTGTGCAGAGCAGAGGCGAGACACAGTGCCTGCCTTTTGGGCTCGCAAGCAGGTTTCAGAGGAAGGGTGGGAGCACTGCTTCTTCTCCCTTCCTAATGTCTGGGGAATAGGTCTCTATCTCTCTTAAAGTTGGGTCTCTAGGATGGTTCTTTGTTGTGAAATTTCTTCTGAAAATCCTTCACTCAATGGGGTGAGTGGGCAGGATGAGAGGAGGAAGGTTGCAGCTCAAGACCCATCCAGCAAATATAGATCTCAGAGGTGACAAGGAGGCAAGACAAAACTCAGCTTCCTGGGCTGTGAGAGTCTCAATGAGATCGGGTCAGCTGAGCTGCCCCATGAAGCCAGTACAAAGAATCTGTTCTTCAGGTTGCTGAGCACAAAGCCCTTTTTAACTCTTGCTGTCTGCCTCTGGGTTCTGAAAATGATATTTTCACCAAACATGTTGTTACAAGGTCACCCATCACTGAGACCCTCTGTATTCAGCACTGGTGAGGCCACATCTCAAATATTGTATCCAGTTCTGGGCCCCTCACTAACAGAAGGACATAGAAGCCTTTCCAGAGCTGGGCAACAAAGCTGGTGAAGGGTCTAGAAAACAGGTCTTACGAGGAGTGGCTGAGAGAGCTGGGGTTGTTCAGCCTTGAGAAGATGAGACAGAGGAAACAGGATCACTCTCTAAAACTACCTGAAGGGGAGTTGTAGTGAAGTGGGAGTCAATCTCTTCTCTTTAGTAATGAATAATAGGACACCAGGAAATGGCCTCATTTGCCAGGGAAGGTTTTGTTTGGACATTAGGAAGAACTTTTTCACCAAGCATTGGAATGAGTTTCCCAGGGAGGTGGTGGATTTACCATCCTTGGAGATATTCAAAAGACACTAAGGGATATCGTTCAGTTCAGCGATGGGCCTGGCAGTGTGAGGTTAGTGGCTGGACTCGATGATCTTAAAGGTATTTGGCAACCATAATGATTCTGTAATTCTGTGAGTAAGGCAGGAGGGCTGGGGCCCTGAGGAGGCTATACACTTCAATGTGTGAGGTTTTACCTGAAGAGGATAGCATTTTTGTCCTTTAGACAAGCTTTTATTGGGTTTTCTTAACATGTCCGGCCTTCTTATTTTAGTGGTTTTTTTCTTTTCCTAGTGATAAAATAGAAGTGTAAAAGTCAATACATGCACAGAAGTACCCACTAGAAACATGAACACTTAACGTTAATGGCAACTCTGTGGAAAGTGCAGTAAATCTAAAACATTTCACGACTTTATGTGTCCACAGTGATAAAATACCGGGTGACTGTTTGCACTGGGACAGTAAGCGGGAGCGGCACAGATGCCAACGTCTTTGTCTGCCTCATCGGCGACCAGGGAGACACGGGAGAGCGTGTCCTCTACAACTGCATCAACACCGTCAACAAGTTCGAAAAAGGCAACGTAAGTTCATGCCGCGGCCACTCAAGATTGGGTTTAAAGTATGCGATTGGTTTGTGGACTTCCTCGTTTTGTTTAGGGATATGTATTTGTGAACTTCGCTGATTTCCTTGCCAGGTTGGGTTTGGGCAGTAGGGAGAAATTAATCATGTCTGGCAGAAAAGGGCCTGGGGCGGTTGTTTGACAGCAGATGGACATGAGCCAGCAGTGTGCCCAGCTGGCTAAGAAGACCAAGGACATCCTGAATTGGGTTGGAAAGAGTGTGGCCAGCAAGACCAGGGAAGCGATTATGGCCCTACACTGATTGGGCACTGGTAAGGCTGCATCTCAAGTACTATGTTCAGTGTTGGGCCTCTCACTACAAGAAAGACACTGAGATGCAGAGCCAGGCAGTGGAACTGGGGAAAGGGGCTGGAGCACAAATCTGATGAGGAGCAGCTGAGGGGCCTGGGGGTGTTCAGCCTGGAGAAGAGAAGGCTGAGGGGAGACATGATCAGTCTCTACCACAACCTGACAGTGAGGTGGGAGTCAGTCTCTTGTTGTAAGTAATGAGTGACAGGACAAGGGAAACAGCCTCAAGTTGCACCAGACGAGGTTTAGATTGGAGATTAGGAAAAACCCATTCACTGAGGGGATTGTTAGACAATGGCACGGGCTGCTCAGGGAAGCAGTGGTGAATTCACCATCCCTGGAGATATTGCAAAGCCATGTAGCTGAAGTGCTGAGAGACATCATTTAGTGGGGGCTTGGCAGTGTGAGGGGAGTGATTGGACTTTATCTTAAAGATCCTTTCCAACTAAAGTGATTTTATGATTCTACATCCACAGAGCTTCATAGCAGGTTGCCATGGGAGGGAGGTTTAAGTCAGAGACAGCGTGCTCTCACTTGACATCAGTGTGTTCATAAAGGCCTCCTGGTTTACTCCCCAGCTAAGTACCAATTGCTGAAATTGCATCCTCAGACTGGTGAAGGGTTCCAGGAAATCTCTCCAGATTCCAAGAACAGCGGGCCGCCTTTCCCTCTCCACCTAATAGGGTAAAAAAATTGTCTCCCTGTGCAAAGGAAGAAAAGCTATCTTATTTAATGTCAAAATCGGAACCGAAAGCCTAATATGTTTCCTCCACTCTCCCCTCAACCACACTGCACTCAGTGTTCATGCTTTTTCAGCCTGGTTTTCAACATTTTTGTATACCTGTGTTCTGAGTGGAGAGGGGTAGAAACGGCCTGAACTGAAGACAAGGCTTGTTCCCTGGAAAGCTGGAAATAATGAAGAGGTCAAACTGTAGTTAAAGCCCTTGCAGCATTAACAAGCAAACAGTGTACTGACCTGCTCTATGGGGTCAACCTAGTTAATATGTATTCAATTACAAGGCACAATTTGTATCCCTAAGGTTCAGCTTAGGCTAGTAAGATGTAATCAGTATCTCCTGGAGGAGGTGTTGAGAATCTCATCACAGAACTCTGCAGATTTCCCATCTTTGTGTCATTATTTGATTGAAGATTTGGAATGGAAAGAAAATGAGTATAAGAGGAGGTTACATTTTCAAAACCGGTGATTGAATTTAGGCTTCTGAAATGCACGTTAAGAGGTCAGATTTCACTCGGAGTGTCCAGAATGTCCAGTTCTTCACTGAAATAGCTGTCATTTTTAGTCTTTAAAAATCTTTCGTAACGTTGCCTATAGGACTTGACCATGGAATTATGACATTTACATGGTGTGAAAATTCTTTCTACTTCTAAATGAAAAAAAAAAGCTTTGTAAACATGAACATCACAAGCATCATATTTTTGCCTATGTAATTTCCTTATAGATTCTGTTGTTGTTGTTTTTAAAAAGTAGTTCCAAGCTGTAAAGGACAGCATTTTGTCATTTGGAGAAGCCTAGTTTTGTCAGAATGGTAGTCAAATATGAATGTCAGCAGGTTGGGACTTCCCTTCTTTCTATGATATCTAACAACAGGACAATGGTTGATGGGATGAAGCTGGAACACAAAAAGTTCCGTTTAAACATAAGGAAAACCTGTTTCATTGTAAGGGTGAGGGAGCCCTGGCCCAGGCTGCCCAGGGAGGGTGTAGAGCCTTGGAGGTCTTCAAGACCTGCCTGGATGCGTTCCTGTGCAACCTGATCTAGGTGAACCTGCTTGAGCAGGGGGATTGGACCTGGATGATCTCTAAAGGTCCCTTCCAACCCTGCCATTCTGTGATTCTATGATTTTATGAAATGAATCATCTTTTGGTGGTGATCTGAAGACAGTTTCAATGTAATTCCAAAGAAAGATGCTTGGTTCACAGAGAGTACAAATATTGTAAATAGAGACAATGAGGGTTTCATTATTATTATTATTTATTAGCAATATTTTTTCTTAAAAATTAATTCCAGAGTAAAAAAAAAAAAAAAGGAAACATTTATTTGGAAATCAATTTATGTGGTTAGTAGCATTCAGATGATATAAACAAAACTAGAATCTATTAATGGAAAACTGATCCCTTGGCATGAGGTGCTGAAAGCTGGTGTAATGAATTGGAAGCTGTTTAAGGATTGATCCTGACAAACTTAGAGGCTGTATATCCAAGAGACCGAATGAATATATCCACACTGATTAACTCAGATACCCTATTAAAAAGAAATGCAGCTAGGTCAGTGCTGACTCTAATCTACACCCACTTAAACTAACAGTACCTTGATTACCAATTTAGCTTGAAAAGTTTGTTTGCAGATGCAAACTAACAGCCTGCGTAAAAGGTAAAATTTAAAGATGCCTCTAAATTAGGTGCTTGCCTTGCTGTGCTTCCAGATTGTTATTTACTCACTAATTTATATCAGTTGTTAATAAGTAAAATGAGCATCAGGCCAAATGAATTAGACTTCATTGACTGACTCAGTGAGATTTCAATATGTAAAATCCCCAACTCAGCAGTTTTGAGTGTGTAACACTTGTTCATGAATCGTTAGCACTCAAAAGAGTAGTAACATGTAGTTTTCTTTATTTTAAAAGTCACTTTGGAGTCCCGAATGATGGAAAAATTACTATTGTTTAAACAACTTTCAATATTTAAAGTATATTGCCTTGCCACCTGGTTTTCTGGGAGCTAGCTTGATGTATGCCATCACAATATGTACTTCATGGGATTTTGGGAGACAAAGAACAAAAATCTAGCAGTCTTTGGTTAGCTTTCTCTTACCTAGTGAGGCATCTCAGCCAGATGGTAGCCACAGCAGGCACGTCTGTTTGTTGGGGTACATGCTTCAGATATGCTGCATGTTTATATGCAGTATTTCCCATACACGTGTGTGTGTGTACATGTGCCATAGATACTTGTCTGGACTGATTTCTAAAGGAAGAGCTCACTGTCTTAATACATCTGTTTTCCTTCAGCCATCAGGAATCGCTGCTCCAGTGTGTTTTTAGGTAACAGAGCTCTGGTCTTGAGGGGCAGTTACTTGGGCTAATCTGTAGGCTGGTGATTTAAGCCCTTTCTATGAAAAAGGGCAGATGGGTTGGAATAGATGATCTCTAGAGGTCCCTTCCAACCTCATCACTCTTTTATTCTGTGATTCTGTCGTCAGCTGGAAATACCCCTGTGCAGCCATGCCTAGTGCTTGCATGCCAGGAGACGGCTGGGCTTAACACTGTGCTCAGTTCTCCATGTCATTTGAGCTTCAAAGTGGGGTAACGGGGCTAATGTCTTCAAACTGTACTTCTGCAAACCTCTGTGGCTCTGGCCTGAGGTGACCTGCCACGGTTTTCCCAGAAAGCTGATGGCTGAGCGAGGGTTTGAACTTGGATTTCCAGCCTCTCTGTAAGAATTTCTTAACAATGAAATTGCTGCCTTTTTCTTTTTTTTTTCTTTTTTTTTTTTTTTGCAGCTATGGAGGGAATGCAACGACATGGGAGATTTATAACGCTGGCAGATCATATATTTGTAAATCTAATGTTATACATCTAGTACAAATATTCAAGGTTTCATTCTTTGGTAAATTAATTTGTACTTTCTCCTTCATCTTAGGAAGAATTATCTTGCTGCATGTCGATGATGTTGGTTTGATTGCAATAATAAATTTGGCTGGATCGTTTGCTTTTAAGCTGAAATATTGCCTTACATTGTTTCTTCTCCTTCTCAAAGGCTGATGAATTCTTCGTTGAAGCAGTAACGCTGAAGCAGGTGAGGAGGGTGAGGATAGGGCATGATGGCAAAGGAGGAAGCAGTGGCTGGTACCTTGCCAAAGTGATAGTGAGGGAAGAAGGACAGCCAGAAAGTGAGGCTGTGGAATTCCCCTGCTACAGGTACTGGGAAAAAAAAAAAAAGCTTGCAAATTATGTCTCCCTCTATGCATTTGCCAGACTTTGAAGAGACTAGCTGTTGTTCCAAGGCCAGAATTTTCTGAGCACAGCTTAATCCTTTTTATTTATTCATTCATTTTTGCTAAGCTTGAAAGCAAAGAGTGTGGATTGGGAGGTTTCAGATATAGGGCAACTCCCCTCACCAAATAAGCAGCAATCTGAATTAATTAATTCTCAGCAATTAGCTCAGTAATACAGAGAATTTCCAAAAGGTAAAATGCAACCTTCCAATACCACACCCAGTGTCACTGCAACTACCTGCTACAGAAACACACTCTGCAATGCTCTGCAATCTGTTAGTTTTATTATATGTGTGGGATGAGGTTCTGGTCCCTTGCATGCACATCTCATCTTTCCAGGAACAATGGGATGCTATTTTCGTGTTGGGAGAAAGCCAAATCGCTATGCTGCTGTCTTGAGAGCTCCCTGCATGAAGAGAAATGCATATCATGCAGACAATGATAGCAGTAGAGCAGAGGTCTGAAATTTACCCCTGTGGGTGGGTTAGAAATGTATTCTTCTCTTTCCTAGGCAATCAAATGGCCAAAAGAAATGTGCTGCACTGAGGCTGCCCTTGGGGAAAGAGATGCACCATCTGTCCTGGCACTAACTAGATTCTGCCTCAACAGTGCAGCACAAACTAAAGAGAGCTGTGTGAAAACAAAAGAGACTAACTGCAGTGTAGTTCAGTGTCCTGTAAAGCCCCACTTGTCCTCTCAAGATGTCCATCCTGTAGGATGGAAGCCCATTGTTGTCCACTTAACAACATCAAGTACCCATTCTAAAAAGTCATCTCCTGGGAGACAAGTGAAATTGTAAAATGTAAACACAATTATTTTTAGATTGCAAACAAAGGTAAAACCTCTAAGCTGGTTACTTGTCTCTTGTCGTTATAAATCAGGAAGAACTCTACTGTAATGAGGGGAGTCAGGTCCCAGCCTCTCTGCATCGCTAAAGCCACATCACATCAGAGAGCAAACTCACTGGGGAGACAGCACCAAACAGCAGATGCAATGTCATCTTGGTTGGGAAAGGCAAGGCAGTCTCTCTTCTTTCAAAGGACAAACTACCATATTGTCATTGCTGCCTTTTGATGCAAATTTAACAACCATATGTTTTACTGAGTTAAGAAAGCAAGCTGGACAGGTTTTTACTTGGGCACGAAGTGTCCATGTGAAGAGCTGTTTTGTTCAGGCTATGCAAAGACATTTCTATGCCTAGCTGCACCGTGCAGCTGGCTCATTTTAAACATTTCCTTTTGAATTGTCTTCTTATTTAACTGTTTAACTGGGTGTCTTCCCTCACCTTGGAGTGAGGACTCACTTCCCCTTAGCTTTAAACCTGTGGATCAGAGCCATCAGAGTCCACAGGGCATTCTCCTCAGGACAGAGACTGAAAAAGCAGGGAGAAGGAAATCCCAAGACCTTATTTCCCAAAAATTCATAGAGTGCATTCAGATTTCAAGACACAAGTGATGGAATTCCACTCTTCTTACCTTTCTTAATGTATCTTTTTCCAAGTGATATCAGTGTTGTTCGTGTGGCTTTATTTGCTGTCCTTGTGCCAGCATTATCTCTTCCTCTCAGATTGAAAAGGTAACATGACTGATCGCCTCCAAACACAGGGACAGCTGCTCCCTCACTATCTTTGGTGCCTGTGTCTCTTGAGAGACTGGGGCACCATCGCAGTATACGGGTGTCGTCATGGAGTCTGGAAATATCTGAGGGCGAAGGTGCTCACCCACTGCATCCTCCACGTGTGGGATAAACGTCTCCATGACCTGCAGCATTTGGATGTTCCCCTCCAGTCCTGTAGGTCAAGGACAGCTTATGTCCTCTCTGCTTTAGCAAGCCCCCAGAGAGGCCTGCTTTACCTGCTGCTTCAAAGCCAAGATGTTGAAAAGGACCTGGCTGAGAAGAGCAGCCTTCTTTTGGTGACCCAATGCAAGAGAAGCTAGTTAGAGACTCCATCCAGGGGGCTCCAGGGAAGCTTCTGTTTCTGCTTGGCCAGTCTGCAGCCAGCTAGTACACATGCTGATGTTCTCGTTACCTTCATCTCCAAGACCTAATTAACTTCCACTCTGCTACACAGCACAGTTGTATGGTCTGGAGACATCTTCTGCTGCTGTGTCTTTACTGAAAGATGCTCCATTGACTTTCTGCCACTCAGCTGCTACTGTGATACAGCTAGAGGACAAAATGCCTTCCAGCAGAAACACATCTCACCCGTGCAGAAAGCTTCACAAGATTTTTTCCTCTGTAAAAACTAAGCTGTACCAGCATGTGGACAGTAGGTATTATAGCAATGAACAGGCTAATCAGCTTCCACTATAACTGATGTTACTAACTATACTTAGAGATCTTCATACAGACCTTCTATAGATAATGCCAACTATAACTTATAGATCTTCATTGCATATAACTCAGTGAAGTCTCTGTCCTTGTTGTTTACAAATTCATGTACGCAGATATGTTTTGTCTTTCAATTTCAAAGCCTGTTTATGACTCTACATGAGCATCTATTACCTAGTAGTCACAAGAGCTCTATGAGAAGAACTGTCTTTGCTGTTCAAGGGAACCAGCAGAGATAAAGAGAGGCTAAGTGGATTAATTGCGAGTTTGTGTCAGATTCAGGAAGAGCATTGAGAAATAATGATTCCCTGGCCTGTGCTTTCAACCCTTAAAACAGTTGACTATAAAGGGAATGGCTTGTAGCTCTTCAGTTAGAGTCAATGATTTTCAAAGCGGTCATTTGATCTGTGCTTGCAAGAAGCAAATGCAAATATCTTCTCAAAGAGTTATTTGTAGAATTACTAGTACATCAGTTGGATGCATTGCAGTATTATTCCTCCCTTGTGAACACACGGTATTACAATATCCATGCTTTTAGAGACTGATCACTGAATTATTCAGTGTCACATCTGAACAGTTTAAGCCTTGTAATGCCTGCTGTGGTTTAGGTATTGTGATTATGTACGTTCAAAATGAGAGAGTTCACCTTTCACCTCAGAGCTGGAGCCAAACCTTCTTGGAGCTCACAACAGAGTACTTCAGATTTCGTCTTCTCCTCAAGGCTCAGTGGAAGTCCAGGAATGGACTACATGACATTCTCTAAAATAGACTATTTTTAGTAATATTTAGATCCCAGACAGAAATGAATTTTCAATCAGGTGAAGTCATGAGTTCATGATGGGATAGAGTTTTATGCACTATGAATCATTACAGCTCCACTAAAATCTTCAATGATACTTCATTAGATTTTTTTTCAAAGCATATGAACTGCAACATCCTAGCTTCTCCCCAGCAGAAACATAAGGGAACGTCATTAATTCTCTGAAGAACAACAGGCCATGAATTGGATGATGCCCTAGTAGACTCCTGTGAAAGAACATTTGTTCAATCAAATGCCAAAAGTGTTCATCATAGAGAGGATCAAAAGAAACCTCCTTTTGTTGCCTAAAAATAGACTGAAATGCCCTATCTTACACATATTTGTATATAAAGGTTGCATTTAAAGGTGCACACAAATGCATATATATCTCTGAATTTAATACATGTGCTAATCATTCTAACTTCACACAGGTTATCATCTGCTGAATTTTCAATGCTAAATATTATGTCATACCATATTTTTTTAGAACACATTCCCCACTCTCTAGAAATTCTCTCTGAATTTTGAATTTCTGAATCATGACAGTTTTCATGTCATATATGTGTCCACTTTGGGTTATTGTACATATAGTGTTTCTTTAGAACCAACCATGTGATAGAGGACACAATTCTACCCTTGCAGAATCCCCAGTGGCATGCGCAGTACATGCACTGAAATACTATGGAAGCTCTTTAGTACAAGGAATGTGATGGCACAATACTGAAAAAACCCTATTTTCTGCAACCTGATGTTTTTTATAATGTGCCAATCTGGTCATGGTCAGTGTGAGACTATACACCCCTTGTTGCAGCCTGCTATTCAATGATACACTACTGGAACTGCACTGAAGTAACATTAGGATATTGCAGCATATGTGCAGAAGGGAAGGAATGCAGTGACACCACTCACTAGTCATCTTCTTGAGAAAGTAATGCTTCTGCCACTTCTGGGCTATTGTATTGGCTGAAACAAAGTAAGCAGCCTTCAGCCACTTCTGCTGATAAACCACCCCTTTCTCCACCATCCAAGACATACTCCTCTTGCCAACAGTATCTATGAACATTGGTAGAGGCACTTTATCTAGGGCTGTGTCCTCCCTTTTTGATTCCTTTTTTCTCATCTGTCCTCACTGCTGAAGCAGTTAGCTGCACACAGAGTTTCTTATGGGATGTATTGTCATCCTGCCACCTTTTCGCAGAAATGGTTCACCCAGATTCATCTCACTGTTCCCTAAAACACCAGCAATGGCAAAGGTGACAGAAAACAACAGCATGTACAGCGGCAGCAGAAACAGCAGCTTGCAGGACACAAAGAAAAACAGCAGCAGGAGAGCAGAATTGTGTCTGTCTTGTGAGTTTCACTGAATTCAGTGGTCCTGGGGTGGTGGGAGTGCAGGCTAGAACGTGGTGGGCTCGCCCAGCTAACATCCACGTACGCAGACGCATCTTGACTTTTGGGATGATGTGATTCCCTAGCCATTGGATACCTGTCCGAGGACATCAATTATGAAGCAAGAACTACGTGATACAAAGGTATTAAGGACCAGTTCTAACAGGTAAAAAACAAATTCCCCAACTCCAAAAAATCAATAAAGACTTCCTTTCTTAAGACAACACAATGTTTCAGCATCTTCCTCTGCTGCCTTCCTTGCACTCTACACTCGCTCAATTCTTGTCATCAAATTCATGGTCTTCAACACTGATTTTTCTGCTCCTCTACCCCCACTACACCTATCAGCCTCCACTGAGGCACGAGACTGCGTCTAATGCTCTGACATGGTGTTTGTGTGATCATCATACATTCACATGCTCATCACTTTGATGCTGACCCTGTTAGCTTTTAGCCCTTTTCAAGCCTCTTGCACATGGCCGTCTGTTCTAGAGAGTGAAAGGGAAGAATACAGGGTAAACTGTGTACCCAAGAACCCCACAAAGCTTAGAGGAGAGCTGGGAGATGTGTCTCTGTGTGATGGGGCTATATGCACCTCTTTAGCATGGAGACTTTGCTGATAGTGCTGCTTGTGCCAGTCAGCTCTAGCTCATGTTTGGATTTCTTTCCTAATGCTGGGTTTTTGCATGGGTTTTTGTGCCTATTGTTTTCCTCTGGGTGGGAAAGAGGAACAGGAGAATAAAAAGGTAATGTTTCTTCAGATGAGTGAAACAGAGAGCTATTACCCTTGGTCTTCCAAAATATCTGCTTACTTCTTGGTCACCAAGGCAAGTGTGGTCATGACTGTAATAAGCTGCTGGCTTATTACCAGTGAGATACTATAGATTTGATCCAGCTCTCAGTGGGTGTTTTTTCATATCCCCAGATCCCTGTAATAGAAGTTCTTTTGTTTGTCTGCTTTCCATGTGTTTTGGCTTGTCAGTAAAACCAAAGGTGGAAAATTAAGTGGGAAGTGTTCTCCCTTCCTATTTTGTGTGTGTCAGCCAAGGAGAACACATGTGGCATGGTGAAGGAAGCTTGCAGTACATTTGTGCTGCGTGTGTTTGTGCAGAGGAAGGTCATCTGTGAGCTGGTGTCACACACGAAGCTGTGTGGCCACCTTTAAGAAGAAACAGTTTCTGGGGATTTGTTTTTCTGTTTCAGAGAATTATTATAGCAATTTAAATACCCTGCATGACCTGTCAGAGCTTGCTCACTTGTGCTTTATTCAACCCCACTGCTGTTAAGCAACATTTTTAGCTGCAAAAGATGCTGATGATGATAGGTCTGTACCTGGGAACAACAGGCTTTCTGAGAACTGTTCCTGGTTTTACAACACACTGTTCAGGGACAGAAATGGCCCCAGTACATCACTGTGGGAAACCTGACCCTAAGCAGATGCTTATGTATATTATCTTGAGTGCTGCAGCAGTTGGGGTTTGAAACCTCTGCCAGGGGCCTTGCAGATGTAGAAGTGTTGCTGTATGGTGTATGATGGGATTGGGGCTGTAATTCCTTTGTCCCTGAGGCTGAAGGAGCAGCTGTGAAGGTTACCAGATTAGAATTGGTTCCCCTCCATTTTCCTTTCAGATATTTTTTTCCCTCGAGATCATGCCACATTTTGCTTGCTAACCAGCAATTCTTCTTAATTAGTCTAGTTGCATAGTTAGATTAATGTCGAGAAACAAAGGAACTCCTTTCTTTTGCTGGTGCCAGCTGCCTCCACATACTCAGCCCTGAAAATGGGCACAACATAATTTATCACAATCCTGGTGGAGAAAAAGGGATTACAATTATCTATAAAGACAAGGAAAGTGATGATAGACTAAACAAACACTAAAAAGGGGAATTTTAGTAACTTAGATGCTATAACAGTTGTAATCAAGGCAGGTAGTAGTGAAGGTTGCCAGTATTTCTGATTGATAAAGGTCAATTCTTTCAGGAGACTGAGACTTCTTATTTAGAGGAATAACTTGTGGCCACGGAGTCCATGCTTTCCAAACAGTTGGACATCACAGCAGATGCTTGTATACTGCAAACTGAGCTTTCATGATCTCTCCTTTTGGAAAAATGGAGGTTTAAACTGTGACTTCCATAGGATCTGATCAAGCTCCTGAGAAGAGAGATGCACAGACTTGTAAAAATATCTGGTTTACTATGGCATGGATTTTTACTGTGTGTGGAGACAGCCTAGATTTTGAAAGGTCTAACAGGTCTTAATTCTTCTCAGATAACTTACTTCTGTTTGTAAACCAGATGGCTTGACAAAAATGAGGATGATGGTCAGATTGTCCGAGAACTGGTGCCCGCTGGGGAGTCCCCAATGCTAAAAAGTGAGTTTAGCATGGAGAAACAGAAGGTCTGGGTTTGAGTTGTGTGTGCACATATTTACTTGCTTTATTCTGCTTAATCATTCATGTCAGTTCACAGCTAATCAACTAGGCTTTTTTGCCATTCTTATGCAAGAAGCTACAGTAGGTCACTTACAGGAAAATGCCTCTGACCTTTAAATCCTAGTTTATGAATGAGATTAATCTGCGTAAAAGAGAAAAATTGCAACGTTATATATGTAGAACAAAACTTTGGTATTTTTTTAATGTCATAATTTGTTTAAGAATTACTTTCTCGTATAGCTTTCTTTGAAGGATCTTCACTTTCTGCTGCTTCAGTACATTAAATTATGTCAAATAACATTGTGTTGCCAGAAGAAAATCACGGAAATCTTTCCACTGTCCTTTTCTGGAGAACCAGGGCTCCAATACTAGAATTTTGTTTAGCAAATAACTCTTAAAAAGCTCAGGTTGAGATGTTTTTCATTTTGTTTTAGGAAAAAAAGTCATAGCCATTGAATTCAACTGTAGGTTTGAAAACAGGGAAACCACCACACTTGACTGAGCTCATTTTTATGGCTTTGTAATCATCTTACAGTGAGACGGAGTAAAGGATATTTTTCTGCATATTAGTGTAACTGTTGCATCTCTTATGTTTTGGTGAATAACTCCAAGGTGTGACAACTTATCCATTATGCCCTAAGATACTGGATGTATGAACAGAGGGATAAAATCCTTTCTCTGCCTATAGCTGGAGCCCTCCCTCCCTATATTGATTTGAAACCAATTGCCTAGCTGAGCACTGGAAATGCTACTCACATGTCTGTGGTTTCTACATTGATCTCACTTCAGATGTCAGTTATCACATCAGTGTGAAGACAGGAGATATCCCCGGTGCCAGCTCAGACTCCAAAGTTTTCATCAAACTCTACGGCGAAAAAGCAGACTCCAGCAAAGAGCCTCTCCTAGTCTCTGATAACGATCTAGGCAATTATTTTGAACGTGGTCGAGTGGATGAGTTTACTGTAGATATGATGGATATTGGGAAGGTAAGAATTAGTTGCAGGTGGCTCTATGTGCAACTGTCTGAATTCAGAGTCAATATAACACTTGGGATTCAATGTGATGTAAGAATCTCTGACCTTTACATTGGATACTAAGTACATCCTGTATAGACTTTTATGTCCACATGCAGGTGAAGAGTGTTTTAAGCTTATAGTTAAACACATGTTTAAATTTTTTACATGAATGTGGTGGAAGAACAGAGTACCAGGGGAAAGGCATTTTTACATGTTAAGTGGATTCTGTTGTGTTGGGTGTTTTTCTGCCCTTTTGTGTGCTTTTTTTCAAAGATCAACCGGATACTGATTGGACACGATAACGTGGGTCTCCGGTCTGGCTGGTTCCTGGCCAGTGTCCAGATCACAGTTCCAGTCCAGGGAAGACAGTACATGTTCCCCTGCAACCGATGGCTTGACAAAGATGAGGCTGATGGCAGGGTGGAGGTGGAGGTCTACCCAAGTGAGATTCTGCCTATTGAGAAATGTGAGATAAAACATGTTGAGAAATGTGTGCTTTTTTTACAGCTAGGACTAAAGTTGTTTCACTAACATTTTTAAGGAGCAGGTTTGATACCAAAACCAAAAAGTCCCTGTCCCGAAGTACTTAAGTTGGTGAGGAAAGTACATTATGCTGCTCTTGCTTTCTGAAACAGTTGGAAAAAACATTACAGAGTTTTCCATTTCCATTTCCTGAGATCTTTATATCCCGGGCAGTGTGATAACAGCACAAGGTGCTGTGCTTCTTCGTTACAGTATCTGTCAGTTCTACTCTTTTCACATTTAGCTGCCTCATTGCCCCAGTACTGCAGCAATACAAGTATTGTCCTGTGTTACCCCCTTGCCTTGAAGACAGATCTTTGATGACAAAGGACCAAATCCCTTAAAAGTCTATTTGACTTTTTTCACTAGATTTGTTTTAAGGCCCTGTTTAGAATTTGTCATGGGATACCGAGAAAGGATGTTGTGTTTTTCCTCTGTTCTGTGTAACTCCCTCTCTTTTATCATATTAAGGAAGTCATTTAACCCTCTACAGCTAATACTGAAATGAAATTCCCTTTTAAAACTCTGTTTTTCACTTCTTTGACATTGTCTTAACACTTGTAAAAGGAGAACTATTAGGTTAGTCCTCAGTGAAGAGTTATCTCACATTCGGTTTGGATAAGAGCAAATGGTCGGCAACATGGTCATTTGTTAAGACGAGGTAATTTAATTTTGAGCCGTCTGGAATGTTGTTATCTGTGCTTCTCTACTGATTTGATTGCTTTATTTTTGGACTAGTGATAAACTACGAGGTGTCTGTAGTCACTGGAGACATGCGGGCAGCAGGCACCAATGCCAAAGTCTTCATGCAGATTTACGGTGAGACTGGCAAAACTGAACTGATCATCTTAGAAAACAGATCCAACAACTTTGAAAGGGGAGCCACAGATACTTTCAAGGTATGATCAAGGCTGTCATTGCCACTTTATAGGGGGAAAGAAATGACCAGCCAAAACGGAGACATCAACAGAATAATTGGCCAAATCATACAACACAACTGACTTTTAAAGTAAATTAGCAGGTCTCTTATTACCTGCTGTCCTCTCTCCATGTTTCTGGGTGTTTCATATTTCTTTGGGGAAGTTTTGTGTTTTGTGGAGTGAGTTTCATCTTCTGAGGGACTGGTAGCAAAGTTGTCATGGAAGAGCTGTCCAATGGCAGAATGTCTCCCCTTACTTTCAAAAGAAGGTAATCATCTTAGACAGCAAAAGACCTTAAACGTGTATATTGGGCCCAATAACAATGTATGAACAGTGAAACACAGAGTGCAGATGAAAGCAGGGCTTAAGGCACATCTGTTATATGTGGTCACGACACAAGGCTCAGCACTGTGCTGCCTAGCTCTCCTTGTGACTTTGCAGTCCCACAGAGGTGTGATCCAACCCGTTACAGTTAAGGACTTACTTGGAGCTAGTAGTGGAAGCTTCCCAGATTTGCCACGGTGGGGGTATCCTTCATCTTGTTGCTAGACAAATGAAGGTGCCTTTATCCACAGCTTTACTGAAGTTTTGTAATACTCATTTTTAGGTCAGTTCACCTTCTTTTCCCTCGGTTTTTTGCTTTATAGAATGGAGTTAGTGTTGTTTATCCATTTTTAATTAGCTCTTTGGCATTTAAGACAACCAGCACCTTATAAATGTTTGCCTTTTTAAAGAATCTCTGTAATCCTAAGATTAGATTTCTCTTATTTCAAAGGAAATAATATTTCAAAAAATTATAAGTAAAAGCTATTAGCCAATATCAGATTGATAACAAAGCCATATCTACACTGCTCTGTTTACACAGCCATGCTTATATCTTCTCTCAGACATTTATTGCCAGAATTTAAAGTTCTGACAGTTTTCTGTGATTTGTTTTGTAAGCACACAAGGCAGAAGCATTAATAGACAAATCCTCTATCACTTTCACCATATTGATATTTACAGAAAGATACGGGCAAGAATAAGATTCTGTGAGCTACATGCTAATAGGAAATGCCATCAGTTACAGACAGGGCATGCAGAATGATTATAGCAAACCTAAGGATAAAGCTGTGTAAGGAAAGACACATCCTTTGTGCCGGGACAGCTGGATCAATTTTAGTTTTCTGATAAGCATCTTGTGTGGAATTGATTTTGTTTTAATCTACTACAGAAAAATGCTTCTAGACAGAAACCATACATGCTAAGTTGCCATATTTCAGCCTGAAGCAAATGTTGGCAAGTTTTATAACATAAACACTGCCTAACATCACGAGGAATCATCAGAAACAAGTCATAGGTTGTTGAAGGATTGCATAGAGTAAAACCTTCCATCCAACTTCATTAGGTAGTAATCCAAACAAATAATCTAAACCAAGGTTTTGTATCTACTGTATTGACTAGAGAGATATAAGTTTTCTTCTGACATAGCCTTCTGCCCCTGATGAATTGTAATCACTAATGATTGCACCCTCTCTGCAAGCTAACAAAGTGCGAAAACACATTTCTGATTTTCCAGATGGGAAGGAAGGAAGGAGAAGAGCAGTCCAAGTCCTCAGCCTGTGTCAGAGATCAGGTTACATAAGTCCAAGATTAATGCTTTTTAACTGTACCATTATTGCTTTCTGCTTTGTTCATGCCTTGTTCTAAGTGTTAATTGTACCTTATTATTCATTTTTAAAAGACTCGAGGCACTGATAATCTGCAGACAACTGGTATGGTATTTTGTCATATTCACCTTTAATGCCAACATAGAGACAATACTGGTGAGGACAGCATTAGAGAAGTAGGGAGCGCAACAAACAAGGATACAGTTCCTATCCTTGCCATGGTTGCTCTGTGTTCATCTCAGTCTACTCAGGTGCGTTTTGGCGATGGAAAGTATGTAAGAATAAAACTGGAAGGAAAAAGTAAAGGTAAACTTGCATAAGAATTTGATCTTCTCCTTCTGTCGATATCTTGGGTGGTAGAGGTGATGCTCTTCATTTTTAAGAACTTTATGAAGTTAAGATGTCTTCTCTTCTCCTGGGTACTGACTTCCCCTTGGTCACAGAGAGAGGCTGCAGATGTTGGCAAGATTTATAAGATTCGGATAGGCCATGATGGGAAAGGCATTGGGGATGGCTGGTTCCTGGAAAGCGTCACGCTGAAGCGTCTTGCCACAAAGAAAAAGGAGTCTGATAAGAAGAAGAAGAAAAAGAAGAAGTCTGATGAGGAGGAAGAAGAGGAGACCAAAGCAGAAGAAGTAACAGATGTCTACACATTTGTGGCACACCGCTGGTTGGCTAAAGATGAAGGAGATAAAGAGCTTGTGGTAGAACTGGTGCCTGATGGAGAATCTGCCCTGGAGGGTAAGTATCAGAGGGAATATATGTATGTGTGTGTGTGTGTGTGGATACAGCAGTCGTCTGAAGGATGATAAGCACACAGTGGTTCTTTGTAGGACCATTTATGGCCCATCCCACTGCTCCAGGCTTGCAGTGTAGCTTACACTAGTGTTTGGTTGGTCAGCTCTGGGAAGGATGACAGTGGTCAAACTAAGGCACAAAATAGAGGAGACAGCTTGAAATGGGAGTACCCTACAGGATTTCTACAGGATTCTCTGAGGCTTGTCTGAGGCACTTGGTTCATAAGTCCCACGAGTTACCACTGCGGCTAGGAGTTTAGCAAATTCTAACTAGTTATACAGTTAATGAAAAGAACGATGGAGCTGCTTATGTTTTACGATGGATGCAAACAAACTCTAGGTGAAACCTCTCTTAAAGCTGACTGTTCAAGCACTTTGGGGCTTTCATTGTGAGCTATGGATTTGACCAAATATGGCTGTTTCTGGGCTCCTTCTGATCTGCCTTTGCATTTTTACTTGCAGAGAACACCTATGAAGTCCGTGTTCTCACTGGGACTGTGTGGGGGGCTGGGACAGATTCTAATGTCTTCTTGAGCATCTATGGCGTAGAAAGAGGAGACACGGGTGAGCGTCAGCTGAAAAGATCGAATAACCTCAACAAGTTTGAAAAGGGACAGGTAATGGATGAATTCAACTCACTCAAGAGTGCAGAAGGCTGACAGAGCACTCTCTCACTTATCACACTGGCCACTCATTACAGTCTCTTCTCTGCAGGGCTTTGCTTCTTCTTAAAGCTCAGACGTGTTTTATTTCTTAAATATATTGTTTAAAACAAAGTGCCTCAAAACATTTTCCAGAGGAGATTAATTTAAATAATATGCTGAACACCAGTTCTACACCGGAGCCTCCTTTTGCATCTGCTTCCTGTAAGAATTCTGGTAATAATGTTTCCTGACAGGAATACTTAAAACCCACAAACTTTAAATTAATATTGGGGAGTGTTTGTGAGATTAATATTGGAGAGCTCAAGCACATCAGTATTTATACTGCAAATACAATTCTAAACATTCTACTCAACCAATCAGGGAATAAAAGTAATATTACATGGCGTGATATAATTACAGTGTCATCCAACCCAAATTAAACAACATCTCTTGTAGATTGAAGATTCGCCATAAAAATGTTTATGGACAATTACCAAGCTACTGTTATGGCCAGGAATTGTTCAAAGAATAATTCTGAATAACGAAAATTTACAGAAGCAATGAGCAGCTGTGGAAATCTTGCAATCACAGTAAAGAGCCTAAGGTTGTTAAATAAGCTGTTAGCTGTGATTTATGAGCTTGGCACTGGTGAAACTGAAACCTGCGTATAGTTCTTCATTCAGTAGGAAGAGCTCCAAGCTGCAAATACAAATGCTCTCTGCTCTTGGGAGTAGAAACCCAAAGTCTAACAACAAGTTCATCACATTAAGATATTTAAAGTATTATGATAACAAGGGCCATCCTGTCACACTAATACAGCTACCAAATGAACCCCTTTGTTACAGAAAATCTCAAAAGGAAGGCGTTCTGTGGGTTGAAATAAAGAGCAGGAGGAGCACAGGAGAGTTTCTATGTAGTCAGTACACTTGTGTCCAGTTCCAGATACAGTCTGAGGGAAAATGCTGAAGGAAGTGGATTTAGAAGAGATAAGTTAAAACTAGACGAAGCTGAAATGGGGATGATTTAAAGAAAAGCGTGAAGGTTCGTACAGCTCCATGGCCACTTTCTCACTGGAGCCAATCACGAGGATTATTGGGAGAGCTCAAATAGTGGTTCAGGTACATCCATCTTAAGAATACAAAGGAGTCTTACAAACGTCTCCTTTTTTTAATAGGGAAAAAGTATTACCCTTGGCAATTAACTTCCTTTCTTTCCATTTTTAGTGAAACACGGCCATTTACCTCTTTCCTCCTCTGCAGGTGGATGTGTTCACCATCAAAGCCATTGACCTGGGTGAGCTGAAGAAGCTGCGGATCCGCCACGATAACTCCGGTTCTAGCCCAAGTTGGTTCTTGGAAAGGGTAGAGATTGTTGACCTCAAGGAGAGCACCACGTGAGCAGCCTGTAGCACCCTTTTCATATGGTTAGAAAATGGGCCACACTGTCAGGAGCCTGCAGAACTGCAGGAAGGCAGAGGAGATGCAGAAGGGCATCATCACAGCTGCTTACCAACTCACAAGAAGCCTTGGGGAGCCTTGTGCTGGTTGTGCTGCTTTTTTGAGCACAGACTGTGGTGTTTTGCTGTCCCAGCATCTCTGCAGTTAGGAAACCAGGAGTGTTTGGAAGGAAAATGTTTGGACTCCCCCTTCTGAAGTGGTCCCTTTGAAGAGCCTGCACTCATGTTTCCTTTCAAGGCTCCACTCTGGAAAACAATTTGTTTGTCTTTTGTATTTAATGCAGAGCTCTGGGCAAAAAGCAAGTCCTGATCTAAGCAAACTCCCATGATTTTCACAGCTGAGTGAGCAAAGCCTAGGCTGTTAGAAAGCTGAAATATGGGCTTGCCTTTGAGCTGACACGTGGTTGAAGTCACGTGTTTAAAAGTTATAGAACATGTTGGTGGGTGGTGGCGGTGTACATAAGGACCTCAAGATGGGTCCACTCTTCCTAAACATGAAATAACTGGGAGATCAGAGGTTCCCTTGAGTTGTTTAACTTCTTCTGGGAGGCAAAACCAAAAGCAATCAATCATATGGGGCTGACAGCTCAGAAACAGCACTTTTCAGCAAATGCTCACTAACCTATTTATGGATTTAGCTCCCATAAGCAATACTCAAAGATTAAAACAGATGTATTGTTCAGCTTTGAGTAATCCTGTTTTCTTTAAGTAGCCTCTGCTCTGTTCTTATTTTTGTTATTAAAGCCTGTGAAGTCCTGTGTAAGTGGTGGGTGCTGCTGTCATTCTTGTAGGTATTATTTCCCATGCCAGCGGTGGTTAGCAGTTGAGGAAGATGACGGTCAGATTGTCAGGGAGCTGGTCCCAGTGGATGAAGCATTTGTAAAGAAAGATTCGGAAAATGATGGCCAGTCTCTTGCAACGCTGGGCCTGGAACAGAAAGGTTTATGTTAGCCTTTTATTTCTTCCAGTGTGGGGTTGAAAAGGAACCAAGTTGTTAGTGCTGCTGAGGGCATTAGCAGTTAGCCTTCACTGGGCTGTGAGCAATTCTGCCCCCAACCATGACGTTTTCAGGTGTCAATGAAGTGTGAAATGCATGTCAGCCAGCAAGGAGTTGACACTCCTCATTCTTAGGCAGTTTAATCATCTCCCAAGACTGGATCCAAAGTGAGAAAGCTAGGAAGATGGATAACATGTTCAGTCTTGATCTCTCAGCTGAAATGCACATTCCTTGATAATACATAAGGCAGAAATCCCATCCATTTTGCATCATGGACTGGGACGGTTAAACATTTCAACATGAAACCAATTAGAGAGCAAATATGGCCAGAGTAAGAAGGGAGACCTTTAAATTTGCCTCATTTTCCATCTTGCTGCTTGTGTCTGTTGTCCTCTGAAGTGAATTTGTCTCTCCTGTACATAATTTTGCAGAGTAACAGTAGAGCAATGGCAACGGTGTGATGCTTAAGGTGTTGAGTGTCCACTATTTCCTTTGGCTTCACTGCCAGTGAATGGTCTTAAACTCCCCCTTCAGATGCTTTCAAATACACAAATAATTTCAACAAATTGGATAGTCCTTCAGTTCAGGGGTCCCTTTTGTCTGAGCAGCATCTTGGAAACAAGTCTATAACTATGAAAGAATTGTGCCCGTTTGGACATCTTGTGTAGGTTTCTGTAGCACAGTGAAGACTACATTACACCGTTCCACTACTTTTATGTTTCCTGTGCTTACTACATGATGATGTGATAGAAACCTCTCCAATTACGCTATTTTGAAGGGTGTATTCATGAATATGGACTGTTTATGTCAACATGCACATATTTTCTGTGTCTGTTATTTGCACAAATATTATTTGGCGCTAATAGAATAAGGGGATGGAGGTGGTGTTGTGGGGTTTTTAAAATGAAAGAGAAATATAGGCAGAGGCAGATGTGAAGGACTTTACAGATTTCCAAGAAGCAGATGTAAAGGCTTGAGCACATATCTTATCTGTAGATATGCAAACAATGTACTGAATGACCAGAGTAGCAGACGACTGAAACCAGACAGTTCAGCTCAATCCAAGAGCAACCACAGCATAGAAGAGGAATTACAGATTACAACATGGCTGTGATCAGTCAAAATCCCAGCCCAAACATACATATGCAATTAAAAGTGGAGTTAATTCCTGCTCAGACTTCACACTCTTAAATTATTTTATCTGACAGCTAAATCAACAACATACACTGTAAAAGTGAAAACTGGGGACAAGAAGAATGCAGGGACAGATGCCAATGTCTTCATCACTCTCTATGGAAGCAAAGATGATACAGGTATGGCTTCACGTGATCAAACAGGACAGCACCTAGTTGCTGGTGAGATGAAAATACAGATCATAATTTCCTTTTGTTTCCTCAATGCCCATTCTTCACTCCTTGTTGGTACAACTTCACTTTCTCTCCATCTCCCCATATGGTCATGATAACTGGGATCATACCACCACCAGCTGCTGCAAATCATTGCTGAACTTTGCAATACTGATCTGCATCAGCTGCTGATCCTAAGGCTTTAATTTCAATTTTAGAAATGGCACAGTTGACTGGGACTACATTACCAAGTAGTGAAGGCAGTGAATTATTTGCTCTCCTCAGCAATGAATCAGCATGCTCCTGAAATACTGCTCTACTCTGCCTCTTCAAGTGGCCCAGAAGTACTTAACCAGCTGAAGAGCAAATCCTGTTGGAAGCAGTTGAGCTGTATGTGCGGTGACTCGGGTGCCTGTGAGAGTGACAGGGAACTGATGGGTAGGACCAATTTCTTTAGTAGTGAACACAGCACAACAGCATGTCGCTGTGGCATTGGCAGAGGATAGCTCAATAAGTGAATTCTGTATACTTTGGATGTTGATACAGGTTTGGGTTCAGAGAGAAGAACAAAGCTCAGATGTTGAGATGAAAAGCTGCTTTTTGTGTTTTAGCCTCTTCCCTCTTCCGCTGTTGACATTCTCAGAGGATTTGTTTCACATGCTGAACAATGTCCTTTTGCATTGCCACAACAGGGATAGTCAGCCTGAAGGCCTCAAAGATTAACAAGAACAAATTCGAGCGTGGGAAGGTAGATGAGTTCACAGTGGAGTCTGTGGACATTGGAGACTTGAAAAAAATCAAGATAGGCCATGACAATAAAGGTAAGATAGTTTGTTATGTAGTATTTCTAGCATCTTAGGCACATTGCTGTATAATATAGC
This sequence comes from Urocolius indicus, assembly GCA_013401255.1. Classification (NCBI taxonomy): domain Eukaryota; kingdom Metazoa; phylum Chordata; class Aves; order Coliiformes; family Coliidae; genus Urocolius; species Urocolius indicus. Next base: position 28,791 of record WBNH01004907.1, read on the forward strand.
CAGCCTCCAAGACCCCATATGTAATTTACCTTTTGGGTATAGATCCTTGCTGTTACTTTGACTGTTGCTGCTACTATCTTTGCTGCTAATAAGACCTCAGTGGTGGTAACTTGCAGATAGCTTTGCAACCTCTTTCTCTGAAACAAGCTCTTTAGTTTTGTAGCCGCATCTTTAGAGAGATTTCCCATACATCACCAAACCTCATCTATTTTTCTTGTCACACACAGGACCTATACACTTGGCTGATTTCTCTATCAGTGTCTTTGGGAATTTTGACCATTGTCGTGACTACTTTTTAGACAAAAGTATGTCTCTGCTACAAACAAGGGAATCACAGAATCATAGAATCACAGAATAGTAGGGGTTAAAGGGACCTTTAGAGATTATCTAGGCCAAACCCCCTGCCAAAGCAGGTCCACTTCAAGTAGGTTGCACAAGAATGTGTCCAGGTGGGTCTTGAAGCCCTCCAAGGAAGGAGCCTCCACACCCTCCCTGGGCAGCCTGGGCCAGGGCTCCCTCACCTCACAGTGAAACAGTTTTTTTCTTATGTTTCAATGGAACTTTTTGTGTTCTAACTTCATCCCATTACCTCTTGTCCTGTTGTTAGATACAATAGAAAAAAAGGGATGCCCCAATCTCATTGGGGAAGCAGTGGATGGACACATGGATCTCTTCCCTAAGAGGTACCCAGTGACATCTTTTTTGATAACTCCTCTGTCTTATTTCAAAGACAAATTAATCCAAGTAATGGTGTAATTAGCAGTTCCATGTGCACATCTTTAACCTGACCCATATAGAAACGTAAAGAATATTAGCTGAAACCTAGAGAATTTCTTACAGTGATCTTTATGGTATCTATTCTACTTCTACATTGACAAAAGAGGAAGATGTATTTCTCAGTGGTCTGCAATGCGATATTTCATTTGCTGTTGCCTGTAAAAGCTTTGTGGGTTCATTGTTATCTCTCTAACCACAGGTAATTCAACTGGCTGGTTTCTGGAATGGGTAGAGATTGATGCTCCATCACTAGGACAGTGCCTCAAGTTCCCTTGTGGCCGTTGGCTGGATAAGTCAGAGGATGATGGAGCCATTGAGAGAATTATCTTTCCTGCAGAACTGCAGACAAGAGAGTATATCCCATGTAAGCAGAATGCAATTTCCCTTGGATACACCCATCATTACATAAAATAAAACTTCACTAGCTCATGCAGTTTTATAGGCTTGGCTTCTCCCTTTAATTGGCTCTGAAACATTAACGTTGCAGTCCAGCTATTCCAGTTACTACAGGAAGATTCCTCTGTATGCTCTAGAATAACGTTTCCTATATTTACAAATCAGAGAGTCATTAAAGGGCATGTGACTGCATATGATTGTCTTTTTGCTCCCTCTTGCCCTGTCATCTCCAAGTCTTCAGCCCGTTCCAAGCTGTCCTCGTTGTCTCCAGTTTCCCTTTGTTCCTGCTCCATTCTAACATTGCTTTTACTGTTGTTCAAAACAAACACTTCTGTCTTCCTTCCAAGCCTTTGTTCCCCCAGTGCCTATGGCATCACACAACCCTTTCTTTCTGAAGGACCCTCTTTCAGAGTTTCTTTGGTGGGATTCTTTTCTGATAGTGTTGCACTAGTCTGCACCTTTTCACTTTCTCCATGTTTTCCTGACTCTCCACTTCACTGCACTCTAATGTTTGGTGTAAACTCATTGTCTTTTGGGAGATCATTCTGCGTACTAAGTTTCTAATTTTTGAGTCTGCTGTGACATCTCAGACCCTTCAGGCAACTTCTTTTCCTGTCTCCAGAATACTAAGAATCAGGTAACATAATTGTCTTGAAGTAAATGACTGAAAACATTATTTTGCTTATTTTGTAGCCCCTTCTTTCCCTTTTCATATGTGCATCCTTGACTGTGTGTAGGGACACCACAGCCTTGAGATTGCATTTAGCTTTTTATGATTCTATGATTTTTCCTTCATGATCTGGTTTATTTCATGTTGCCAACAAATATTTCATGGCCCACCTTTAGGGGAGTATCTAAATTGCTCTTTCCCCTCATTAGGTTGGATGGCACAATGGTGAAGGGCTGTATCCTACCTCCTTGCATTTCTCATTGTATGCATTTTCAGCACCAAAAACCTGTGTCCTGCAGATGCTCTTTTAGACATCAAGAGTTAGAGCTGCCCAATTTATCTTTTTCTGCTTCAGTTTCCTTCTTCATAAGTAATTGTGAGAATAACCCAGAAGACTAACAGCTGCTTTGGCTCCTTCTTTTTAACTACTAATACTGTGGTTCAGGTTGAAGGTCTCATTTACATTGTCTGACCCTCTAACATTCAGATCCTGATATCCTGCATTCTGTAAGCTAAAATCATCCTTCTTCTCTTAGGATGTGCCAGTGTCATCTCTGGGTACCTCCCCCATGCTTTGAGCAAGCTATTTTTCTAATTCCTCGTTGTCCTGGTTTAGGCCCATCAGGGAACAAAAGACCACGATTAGCCTCAAGTACCGAAGACTTAAGGATTGCTAAAGGGCAGGGAGTGCTTAATTGCCGCTTAAGGTGCAGGACAAAACAGACCAGGCTGCTCGGCTTGGGGAAGAAAAAAAACAGAAAACAATTTAATACCAACTAAAACATAAAACCCCAAAAAAC
>WBNH01004907.1:31798-62414 GCA_013401255.1 Urocolius indicus
ACCTCCTGCCTGGCACCTCAAATTCCCGTCCCTAAATAGTGATGGCAGAGGCGCCAGATTGGCCCAGCCGGGCCGGGGGGTGGGTCTGAACCCAGGAGTCGGGGGAGAGTCTAAAAAACTTTTACCGGGTCTTCACTGCAACCCGCTTCCCCTGTTACTAAGCAAAAGCAACTCCTTGCTAAACCATGACACTCGTGTACTAGTTTCTTTACCTAAACTGTCTAGAGCAGAAGAACTGAAGCTCCCTTCCCCACTTTCATCAGTCAACTGGAAGAAAGAAGTCTCTGTGTCTGAAAAAATAAGTGGGTGGGTAGATAGATATAGTGAATGCGTTCATAGGAGTGAATCTAGCCCAGAGACACATGCTTCTCTTCAGTTTATTCCACATGATCCCAGTTGGTGCAAACGTTGACTATATCATTTATAATGTCCCTGTATTTTATAATGATGCAAGAGTTTCTGGTGTCCATGCATCTGAGTACATAGTTCATGTAAATCTGATTTTTGTCAGCCATCCACATTCAGTCTGTGAAAACCGTAAGGCCTCTCTGGCATAAAGGTTGCACCAGGCTCAATGTCAGCTTAGACTGTTTCACCATCTAAACTATTCCCACCACGTTATTTACCATGTTCCACTCTCCTAACGATTAACCTCTGGGTTCCATTTTGCCAGAGGTAACTAAAGAGATTTGATTTGTTTTATGATGACTCATGCCAGAATTGTTTCATGCCAAACAAACGAGGAAAACATGTCATGGGCAGCCCAATTAAAATCATCCCTGTGGGGATACCACTCTAAAAGCACTGTGTAAATGAAATGAGCATCTGACAGCTGAAAGTTGTGCTGCTGGTGACCTTGTTACGGTACAGCTTTGCTGATTCAGTTCTAAGCTGGCGTTAATATTCAAGCAACAGGAGCAAGCGCCACAGACTTCAGTGGAAAAGATCATTTTTAATTCATAATGCATAGCATGTGATTTTTTTTTTTTGTTATCTCCAGAATTTCCCCCTCCCCTTGCATACTGGAGAAAGTATTCCAATCTTCTTGCAGCGCAGCTGAGCAGATTTCATTGGGTTGGGTAGAAAGAATATTAAGCACCTACAGGCTTACTTTCTGTAGAAGAAAACTTCATCTCTGTTCTCCTGGCAGCTGTATTTAGAGAGCCTGGGCTTTTAATGAATGATTAGTCTCACATAATCAGAGTTACTCCAACAGTAACAGATATGGTGTCAGAAACCTTCTCTGCCCTAACAGAGATGGTGAATCTGAAACCTACCATGAACTGATGCAGTATAAATCGCAAAGATGACTGAAGTCGCTGCAGCATAGGCGGATGCAGATAACAAGCATCTAAGATTGTAGAGAGGGATGGAAAGCAGTCGAAGCTGGGTGAGTGGTGGCTGATGTGTGGGAGAGTGGTGGCTAGAAGCAGATTCTGGTGGTAGCACTGAGTGTAAGAAGATTGTGCCTATGGGTAGTGACGTGGACTATAGGGATTGTGTCTGCTTGTGACAAAAGTCCCTGAAGAAAATCAGTGGCGCCCAAGCCTCATCTGGTATTTTTCATTTCAAGATTTCAGAAAAGATTTGAAGGAGATAGGGATAGTATTCACTCTGAGAAATGGCACACCTGAATTTACCTGTCCTCACGAGAGTGAAGTGTCTTAATCCTCATTTTCATCAAGGAATGTCTGGTCATTCACAGAGGGTGGATCTGGAGAATAATTCAGTTAAACACAAGGAAGATGTCTGTGTTGCTTGTTTGACTCTTTCTACAAACAGCAGACATCTAAACATAGGAAATTAAACTTACCATCTTACTCTAGGAACTAAACTCCATACCACTTTGGACACTGAGGATATTTGGCAAATCTGTAGCAGAGCCAGGAACTGAGCCCCACTCTTATTCTGGGTCATAGTCCAGCACGACTCAGGACTGAGAAAGTGTGAAGATCATAGAATGATAGGATTGGAAGGGACCTTTAGAGATCATCTAGTTCAACCGCCCTGCAGAAGCAGGTCAACCTAGATCAGGTCACACAGGAACATGTTCAGGAGGGTCTTAAAGACCTCCAGAGAAGGAGACTCCACACCGACCCTGAGCAGCATGAGCCAGGGCTCCCTCACCTGAACAGTGAGAGTTTTTTCTTATATTTAAATGAAACTTTTTGTGTTCCAGTTTTATCCCATTGCCCCTTGTCCTGTTGCTAGATACAATAGAAAAAAAAAGGGATGCTCTAATCTCCTGACAACCACTATTTAGATATTTTAAATATAATAAGATCCTCCCTCCGTCTTCTCTTTTCTAGACTAAACAGCCCCTTCCCACAGCCTTTCTTTGTGTGAAAGAAAAGAACAAAAGGAGGCTTCAGATTTTGATTTTGAGGTCATAGAACATTCTGGAGAAAACAGATGTTGCAGAGAAGGTGGCATCAAGAGTGGTTAGCAGAGTGTTTTCTTTCTTCTCCTTATAACTGATTTTTGACACTTGTTTAGTAACAAAGATAACAGGTGATTTTTTAATCGAGAGTGTCTTGAATACTTATATGTTGACTCCAGTTCTCTTAACTTCATTTGTCTGCCTAGTTTCATGAATTTGTGAATTCATGTTTTGCTTTAATATTTGATCTGTTGAAGTAAATCCTGGTTCAATAACTTTAGATGGTAGGTATAAATGTACAGAATACCTCAAAATCTCAACAAATGGACATGCACCAAGGTCGCCTCACAGGATCAGAGGAAATTCCTCAGGATTCTCACAGTACAGACCAGCCTAATGATTGAATGACCACAAGTGTGTGATTCCCACTCTGTCGTCTTTATCAAGTTTTATAATCCACATTTTGTTTCATTAAAATTCTTTTAGAAGCATTGACATGTTGCCTACTAACTTCTATTGGTTTCTTTTAATTTTCTGCCATTTCCTAAATCAGTTGTTCCTTACGAGATCACAGTCTACACCAGTGATATCTTTGGAGCTGGCACGGATGCAGATGTCTTCATAGTTCTCTATGGAAGTGATGGGATCTGCACTCAACAGAAATCTCTGTGCCTCAACAAAAGGGAGCAAAGGATGTACTTTGAAAGGAACTCAGTGAATCAGTTCATTGTGGAGGTAAGATCAAAGATGCTTGCTCTCATCTTAGGTTGCCCTAAGGGGATTAAGAAGAGAAAACAGTGAAGTGGAAATTTTTCCTCTTTCAGGGAAAGCTATTAATATCTTTCACTCAAATAACGTGGATTCAAAACTCTGTTCTGTAACAGATTTACTGTATTCTGAATCAAATCTTTCCTCACTGACCTCCAGTATGTAGCAAGTAAAAGATATCAGCATGCAGTGTTCCTGTGGCCTAGTGCCATTTTAAGCCTTTTGAAGACTGGTGCAATTTCATTGTGGAGCTGAGATGTATCAATGCATGAATAAGGAGGCTTGCCCTTCCAAGTAAATTTCAGACCCACTTTGGAAGGTCCATTTCCAAGACCATGCTTGATAAAGAGAGAGTATCAGTGGGTCTGTGCTCCTCATGACCTCCAAGGGCTGCAGGGGCACAGCTGCCTCACCATGGGCTGCAGCACAGGGCACAGGGGAATCTCTTCCAGGCCCTAAGCACCCTCCTCCCCCTCCTTCTCCCCTGACCTTGGTGTCTGTGGAGATGTTTTCACAGTCTCAGTCCCTGTTGCTGCTGCATTTCAGCAACTGCCCAGCAACTTCTTCCCCTTCTCCAAGACGTTATTCCCAGAGGAGTTACCTCAGTCACTAACTGGCCAGGCCTGGCTCAGCTGTGGGTCCACCTTAGACTTGCCTGGCATTGGCCCTGTCAGCTACAGGGGAAGCTTCTGACAGCTCTTTGTTTAAAGAAGACACCCCTGTAGCCCTCCTGCTACCAAAACCTGCCCCAGGCAAAACCACTACACCGCATTGTTGTTATACAGCATGAATCATAAACAGCCCATATGATTCCTTAAAAGCAAAGAACAAGGCTTATTTTGGTGGAGTTTCCACACATTTTTTACTGATAGAAGCTGCATTAATCTATAGGTATAAATCTTAAGCAGAGTGCCTTTGTTATTTCTTTATTCTGTAAGATTTATTTTAGTTTTGGTAGAATCTGAAACATCAGTATTTTCCTTAGATGAAGAGAGTGAAAATGCAGTTTGTTCTCCAGATTTATAACATCATGTTGACCTTTCCCCAAACTTCATTTTCTCTTCACCAGTTCCTCTTGCTGCAGGAGATGAGGATGAAGCAAGATGTATCCTTCTTTCACCTACTTGTGTAGGGCCATAATTTGGAGTTCAACAGACCTTAAAAACAATTTGGGGATCTCAGGAAACACAAACTGAGAGTTGCCCATTTGTTTTAGTGCTTTTAACCGCCTCTACCATTTTATATTTTACAAAAGACGCAAAAAAGAATAGAGACTGGTCTCAGCTAGGCTCCTAAGTGGTGATTTGCTGGAAATGTTTATAGCAGGGTAAAGACCACTTCTTTAACATGGATCTTTACTGGTCAAGCATCACTTTGTTGCTGTGTATTAAAAGCCTCATTGAAAGATGGGACAAGGCAGGAGAAAACAATTTGCCCCTACTATATACTTGAGTGTGTACATGAGTCTTAGAAATGAGTTTAGACCATTTAATTATTTTACAATGATGCTCATGCTGTCTAAAGCCAGGGCAGGGCTGATGAAGTAAAATCCAGCTTGTTTGGAGTACTGCAGTCCCTCTTACTGAACTGAGGAGTCTTCTAAAATTACTAATGTCTTTGTATGGGTCAATTCTGTCAGCTGTGAAGGGGAGAAGGGACTAGTTTCCAGTGGTGTTTCTAAGCATAAAAGACTCCAAACCTGATGGGCAGAGGAACTCAGCTCTGTGTGCTTGTCCTATGTGCAAAGAAGGTTTGCAGTCAGACTTTTTTTTTTTAAGGCAAACTATCCCAAAGCTTGTTTAAAAAGGGACTGAATGTAAAGTTTCAGCAGCATTGCAGTTTCTAAAAAATTACCTTCATTCCCACTCACAGTGAAGCCTGAAGTGTAGGATTGCTGCTGTGCAACCAAACCTATCTCGTGCAGTAGGTAATTTGTGTAGAGTAAGATTCTCTCCATTTATGGAATGGAGTTTCTAAGAAACCCTTTAGCTAAAATGCAAGCTAGGGTATAACTGGAATCAACACTGATATTTGGTCTCCTGGGACTTCATATAGACTGGAAAAATAGGAAATAAGATAAAGAAGTAGTATCTGAAAAGACACCTGCTGTTCATACCATAATCTTTAATCTTCTTTTCTTTTTCTTTTTTCTGTAGCTGGAGGATGTTGGTGACATTATTGAAAAGATTCGCATAGGACACACAGGGGGAGGGCTGAATTCTGGATGGCATTTGGACCGTGTGGCAATTCGGAGACTGTTGCCAAATGGAAAGGTAGGTTTTGAATCCCAGCACTCTGCAATATGTTTCCATTAGCAGCTGTTTCCATTTCCCAAGGGTCATCTTCTGTATGCAAGGCGTGATTAATAGTGAAAAACAACTCTCTGAAGAACGATGCACATTAATGAACTTGCTAGACATTTGGGATTTGGGAATAACAAACATGTATTACTGTGTTTTATTCTTCAAATGTTGGTTATAAGACTCTGCAATCATTGATTTGGGGTTTTTTGAAGTAGTGATTTCATTGTACCATTGTACTAGGACAGAGTTATTTCCTCCTGGCAGTAGCTGGGAGCAAAACAGCAAAGTTGCTCCTCAGTTTTTCAGAGGTCTATGCTATTCTCTATCTTTTGTATGAAGGAGTGATTTGCCTGCTGGATTTAGAGGTAACATTATTATGACTTGCTTGCTAGACTGAGAGGGGAGATTCCTGAGTTTGTACCCATTTGGTATGCAAACACAATAAAAGAATTGCAAGGCTAAGCCGATATCACTGGGCTGCACTGTTCTGCTGTTGCTGAACCTCCCAGAGTGCCCAAGGCTGACATAGATAATGGTGGTTTTGGGTGACACAAGAGGCCAAATCTTCATCTTTTCATGTGTAGCTTTGTTTGAACCATCACAGGGAAAGAAGAGGGAAGTGGGTGTATCATTTTAAAATAAAAATTACTGTTGCTAAAAGTGGACAAGAAGCAGTTTCATCAGTCTCTTAACTCTATGCACAGAGACAGTACAACTAAAACAACCAAAAAGCCTGTTAATACAACTCCCTGAATCACTCATATGAAAAAACATCATGTTAGATCCTAGGACTTTCGATTGCTTATGTCAACAGGATTAAGACAGAGCAGCTAGACTAGTCATCTTGATCTTGTCTTCATAAGAATCTCTTCTTCAGCCCTGCTTTCAGATGCTGGCCAGAAACGAATCTGGCTCCAGGGAAGTTCAAAAGAGAAGCATTTCAGGACCAATTCAGAATTGGAGCGGTAGCTCTGTTTTGGGTACACCTGGGCTCCCTCCTCTGTCTTATCCTTTCTCCTCTTATTCTGAAGGAACATCAGCTTTTGTCTTCATCTCAGTGCTCAGATCTTTACTAGAAAATGTTGGTGTGAACACAGCTCAAACCTTCATTTCATCTTGTTTCCCTCTTAAATATTTCAAGGGTATGTTTTACTCTCTTTGCCTCACAATCAACTCAAAGGTTTGCCTTGAACCTTCCTGATGCTTTGGAGAGGAAGCTGCTTGAGAGAGTTCAGCGCAGGGCCACAAAGATGATGAAGGTAGTGGATTATCTCCCTTATGATGAACAGCTGAGGGAACTGGCAAGGAAGAATTTCTTCACTGTGAGAGTGAGGGAGCACTGTCAGGGGCTGTCCAGATGGGTTGTGGAGTCTTCTTCTCTGGGAACATTCAAAACCCACCTGGACAAGTTCTTGTGTGACCTACTCTAGGTGGTCCTGTTCTGGTAGAGGTATTGGACTGTATGAACTTTCAAGGCCCATTCCAGCCCTTAAGATTCTGTGATTAAGCCTGTATCCTCCTGTACAAACTTCTTCACAAGCCAATAACCTTTGATTGTCTCTCATGATCACCTTTTTGCCAGTCTGTTTTAATTGGACCTCTATATGTTGACTTGCCTTGCACAGCTTCATTAGGTTTTTGGAGATATTGTCATTGGTCAGAGATGAGGTAGATTGAAGGAGGAGATGCACAAAGGTAAAGAAACCAAGGAAAAAGAGGTTCCTGGGCTGCCTCTTTCTACACCTATCATTAAGTGAACACTGTGGGAAGCTCCTGAGAGCTCCATGTTGGGTGCTCTCCCATTAACCCAGAAAGGGTCTTGAGGCTGTGCAGTTCTGCAGTTGTTACAGCAGCTTTGAAGGAGAGACAGTGAAAAACCTGGGAAGGTTAAGAAAGGGAGGAAAACCACGAGCAACTTTAAAAATTGAGAGATTTGCAATTCTGCTCATCTTTTTGATTATGGCATGGGAAAAAAAATGAAGAAAGCAGAGCACGGCATGGTGCCGCTGATCAGCCGCAGGATATTATGACCTGCCACAGGATAGCAGTATGCTGCCAACGCTTCTAAAAGCTATGCTACCTGATTAGACTGCTAAGAGGTGTCTAGATGTATCTGTATTGCTGCAAAAGAAAAATGAGGTCAGTAACTTTTCAGATTAAATTGAAAGCACTTGGGTAGGAAAAGAAGATTGTTGCATGCCAATAAAGCTCTGTCTTGGCATGCCAATTATATCTGATAATTATATTTCATTTGTTACAACTCGGAGAACAACAGAGCACTGACTTTTAACACACTGTCACATCCTGCTTCTACCTTAGGACCAGACTCAGACTATTTGGTGAAACAAATTCTATTTGGAGCTGCGAGAGTATTTTACTATGGGTAACATAAAATGGTGCACTTTACATCACTTAAATATTAATGCAATCACTAACAAGGAAACTCCAATAAAAAGTGTTGCAATGACATGGTGATTAACAATAATGATTCAATTAACTCTTGCAGTAACTGCACATTATGCCCCACTGTGCAGACACTCAAGTCCCTAGATATCCAATTACCAAAGAAACAGTATTCATATCAATGGCATGTACAGTGCATGAATGTTTAGGAGCGGTTAAAAGCTTAATTGAGAGAGGTGACTGAAGTGAGATCTTCAGGAGAAGAGAGTTTCAGCACTGAAGCATCATTCTGAGAAGCCCTGTCTTCCCAGATTGCAGGTAGAGAGATAAAGCATTGTTCATCAGCTCAGCATAAAGTGAGATAATACAGGTTATGTGGTCAGACAGCCAGGGCAGAAATGAGGAGGCAGTAGTAGACATGTGGCCAGTCATCAGGTGCTGTGTTTTGCTTGTGTTTTGCAGCACAAATAGCACTCAAAAAGAAAATATTTGGAATCACCTAGAGTGCTGCTGGTGTTGCTTGACACCATTTTGTGCATGTCAAACCTGTTTATGGAGTTAAAACATTGCAAGCCTGGGGGTTAAACAGCAGCACTGCAGGGAGCAGCAGAGGAGAGGAGAAATGGTGGATTTGGACTGTGTGGATTCAAAGATTATTGTGCTGCAGACTCAAGGCAATCACACAAGCCTCTTGGAGGGCTCCTGCAGATCAACTTGGGATCTATGCATGATGTTATCATGACCTGTCTTATGCCTCCTCAGAGACCATGTCAGGTAGGGCAGAATCTGACAGCTCAAGGCAATACAATGCAGTAGTACACAGTGGTAATAACATTCAGTATTGCTACAGTGAGAGCTTTTCCCTTTTTTTACTATAAATTAAGATTTTAGTATTTAAATAGTAAAAACAGTGAATAAAGGGCTCTGTACTGTTTAGATAAATAATTACATAAGAGTAATTAAGATGGACGGTATTCACACATATGATACATGTGGAAATGATAACACACAGAATACTGGAAACACCAGAAAGACCCCGTGCTGCTACTTAGGAGACCAATAATGAAGTTGTCAGTAAGGAAAGGACCGCTTTTCTCTTCCTTTATATAGTTACTGTGAGATTAACTTTTTTTTCCTGTTCAGACTTGTGGACCTTGCAACCTTCAGGATGTCTCATACCCCTTTCTTTACGGAGACATAGCCTGAGGTGCCCAACACACAGAAAGCTGTCTGCATCTTACAAGCTTGGAGGCCTTACAGGAGTCTGTTCTTAATGAGTTGTCTGGGATTGATTTTGTTTACCAAGTGGAAAACTCATGATCTATTGTTTGTGTTTGTTTGATGATAGAAATCATACTTGTTTCCACAAAAATGAAGTCAAAACAAAAGATTAAAAATTAAATCACTGTTGCCTTTTTAATGCATGTATGGGAATTGCCTGGAAACCAGCTTGAGTCACAGAATTATAGGGCAAAATCTTGAAGTATTGACTCAGTAAAAGAAAAATCCTACCGACTTCAAAGAGAATGCTGCCTGAATAAGGATTGAAGAGAGATTGCAGAGCCTCCTTAAAACATGGGTTGAGCATGAATTGTGCGCTCTTGATTAAGAATTTGCAAGATTGACACTGGGAAGGACAGAGATCTACTGTATCACACAGCCAATCCCACACAGCTGCTGGGAACACTGTTCTCTGCTACACACTTGGTGTGGCTGTCAGAGTCCTCAGATGTCCTCTTTCTGGAGGAAACATGTTTCTGTATACCATTTCAGGTCTACATCTGCATACCGATACATACGAACACGAGTTGAAAATGCTTGTCTGCACGTCAGAGTGCTCTCAAAGTGGAAATGCTAACACATGCTGACGTTGTTTTGAAGTGATGCTCTCTGTCATGTTTACTTCAGGGCTCAGAAACTGTCACTTTTCCATGTGAAAGATGGCTTGCAAAGTCTGAAGATGATGGTGAGATCATCAGAGAACTGGTACCATCTGATATTTTTACTGAAAAACTCCTGAAGGATGGGACCCTCAAGCAGATAGAAGAAGAAGTTGAAGACCCATTAGAAGGTAACACAATCCTACGAATATATAGGGACCTATCAGTTTGATTTTAGGGAATAAAACACTTGGATGTGTGGCTCAGGCAAATGCAGCAATGGTACAACTATTTGCGTTTGTTTCCTTTCTTTTTCTCTTGCCTCTCTCATACCACCTCTCTTATACCTGAAGTGCTTCTGTGCAATGATTTCCTGTAGGGCGTTTATAAACTTATCACAGACAATCTTTCACACAGACATACTCTGATGCCTAACAAAAACTTTTCTTCCAGGCTCTGAAAACTTCTTTACTTGTTTGCTCAGCTTCACTTGTTCTATGTACTCTGACCCTTCCTTTCCTACTCTTCCAGTCCAATTCATGCTCTGCTTTCCTCTCTGCTTTTACTTTTCAGGTAAATATGGACACCGTCTAAAAATTTGTCTCTAAGCAGCCACCCTCATCACTTTAAAGTGCCTCTGGGGAGGAGAGTCAGTTTTTATTCAAGACTGAGCTCATCTTATAAAGTGTTCACATGCAGTGTTTGGCCCTCCTGATAGCTGAAACAACTGAACAAGAACTGAAGATTCGTTCTAAGCTCATTGCTTCCCTGTATGGCCAGCTGTTCCTAACTCTTTTTCCTCTAGGACCTCCTTTTCCCACCATAAGCTCCTGCTTTTGAGAGAAGTCATGAACCTTTTTATATCACGAGCAATGCAAACTGAATCCAGATACCATTTTTATTCTTGGTTCCTGCATCTGGAAACAAGATGATTCAACAGAGGAAAACATTTTTCTCCCTCTTTCTTTCTCTCAGAGTCTGATTTGCATTTACAGTACACCACTGTCAGGGTGGAATTTGTATGGGTTGTGTTTTCCATTGCCAGGGGAAGAGTTGCCTTGCTGTAAGAAAGGCTGGAGCATTTAACTGTGCCCTTGGAAGGGAGAGGTGTGTACTTTCCTCCTATTAGGAACTACATGGTAACTCATGGGAGATGTTTTTCGCACAGAGGCAAAGGCAGTTTTAGTATCAGTTAGAAATAGTAGGACTTCTAGATGCCTGCATTACATTTTCTTCCACTAACTTCTGTTGCTTTACCTTGTATTAGTTACCATTTGTTAACTAACCTAGCTGACTCATTTTTTTCCTTCTGAAGGCAAAGCCTTAAAAGAAATTTTACAACCTATGGAGTTGGAGTTTGGGGGTAACTGAAGGTTTGTTTTTGTCAGCTAGGGCTAAGTTTAGGAACTTCTGCTTTAGATATAAAATATCTGGCGTGGGAATTATATCTTCCACATCTTTATGATCCATATACATCTTGGGCACTGACGCAGTGTAAATGACAGCCATGCAAAACCAGTTTGTGGTATACTGAGGATCATCTTTTACACAGTAGACTACACTTCAGTCCTCAAGATCTCCAGAGCTGGCAAGCAAAAACCAAATAGGGGTGTATTTACTAGACTATATGCATCATTTCCTTCACTACTAATGTAGCAGTTTTCTCAGTTTTCTGTGATTCTATAGGACATAATGTGGAGTGGCAAACCAGAAAACCTGGCCTTGCACATAGCCTGATGAAAGATCACTTTTGTAGAGAAACTGGTGGAAATTACTCATGGACTTTGTAATAGAATAGACCCTGTTTTACTGGGGAAAGCTAGGCATAAAACAGAAATAAAATATAGATATTTAATGTTGTTTATGTACAAAGAAGAATCCTGAATAGTACTTTGTGCCTCTTACTCATTTGCATTGTCCTGGGATTTGCAAGGAGACATTCTCTAAGGCTTGTATGCCACCAGGGTAATCAGACACTTGTACAGTTACCAATTGTTTTCCTGGAGAGGATGCTTTCAGTAACTGTTTGTTTTCCTGTGTAATTGGGAAAAGTGTAGCAAAATAAAAACAGGAGTATTTAACAGGTTTGATAAAACACATTACTAAAGATTTGATGAGGTTTTATTGGATCATCACTGAGCAAGCTAAAGAGAAAAGGTACTTAAGCAACACAGCTTCATCACTTCCTTAATTAAATACAATCTCAGCAAAAGGACTGAGAAACCTGTTCTCTTTCTGTTTGGGGAATTTATAGAGATATGTGCCATTAATTCTGGTAATAACCGCAGATCTGAATCCCTGGAGTTTGTTTATGGAACCTGGTGTATTAAGAATTCACAACACTATGTCCCTTGAGCCTCAATGTGAAAAGGAGCTGAGTCCCCTCACCTCTGTTGACACCACATCTGATAAGAACCACAACGATTCTTTGTATTTTCATGTGCACACTGTGTGATCAAAGCAATACACGGGTATTGATTAGACAGTAAAAAAGGAAAGTCAGAAAATTTCATCCCAGTGATTTCCCAACCTTTGGATCATTACCAGAAGCCTGGAAGGATAAAGCATATGGGATTTTAAACACCCTAAAAGTGGAGGATGAGCTAAAAGTTTGGGGACCATTCCATATCTAAGGTAGGCCTTGATAATTCACCTGGCCAAAAAAAAAAAAAATCATATTTCTGTTTCTTTCTGCAGTTCACACGTACAAGATAAGCGTGTTCACTGGAGATATCTATGGTGCTGGGACAGATGCCAATGTTTTCCTAAATATCTATGGAGATCTGGGGGATATGGGAGAGAGAAAGCTCAGCAAATCTGAAACAAATTTCAACAAATTTGAAAGAGGACAGGTACAAATGCAATGGGTTAATAACACTTTACACTTCGCACTCTTTAACTTGATGAGTCCAAGACTGTCTGTATAGGCTGAGTTATCCTCTGAGGGATGAATTGATTGATTCCACTTAACGTGTTCATCACCTCTTAAAATGCTTTGTGTGAATTGTCAGCTGGATATTACAACTGACAGGCAGTGGAGTGAATGGATATGTGTTTCTGTTGAAATACCCCATTGACAAAATATGAGCTTGGTCCGTATAAACCAGCTTGAACTGTTAGCTGCAGATTTGAGAGCACAGCATCATTCCCGTAGCCTCTGTGCAACTGACTTGCATGTACATGCTATCAAATGTAATTCATTGCAGAGCATGATAAATTGGTGTGACCTAAACTACGACTGTGTTTGACAAAATAACTCCAAAAATGATTTTCCGTGGTTGGTCAATTAATCATATTCAATGGCGTCATATGGAGATACTCAGATAAAAATATGGCAAAGGCTGGATTGCCCATACAAATCTCACTAGATTAGAAAGGGAAGCATACTTAGACCTAAAAATCAAGATGTAAAATTACAAGAATTCAATATTGGTTACAAGCAATATTCTAATTGGTAGTAAAAGTGACATTTTGTGCTGATCCAGTCATGGCAGAAGCAGGCTTCAGAATGTTTCCTTGCAGATGATTTTTGGCATACAGATCTGCCTGTATAGACTGCTGCAAAGCATTTAACCAACCACTGCCATGTGAGCTGGAACTTAAACACATATTGTACTCTCTAGTCTCCATTTGCTTTTGTCTAGTAGATGATCTGTTGAGAGCTCAGTAACAGAAGCAACTGCTATTGATCACTCTGCAGGAGGATACATTTACCATACAGGCTGTGGACCTTGGTATTCTGTACAAGATCAAGATCCGTCATGACAATAGCATGTTCAGTCCTGACTGGTTCCTGGAAAAAGTAGAGATCCTGGATGAGACCACAGAGGAATCATTCATTTTCCTGTGTGAGCGCTGGCTCTCTAAAAAGAAAGAGGACAGGAAGATAGAGCGCACGCTTTATGAACAGGTACAGTTATGGCTGAAAGCTGTGATCCCAACCCACTGCTGTTACTAACAATGAAATGGTCAAATACCTGATTGAAGCCCAAGATAGCTCATTAGGGACTTAAGTTTTTTTGGCTTGTGCAAAGTGGACTTGTGGTTTTAAGACAAGTGCTGTAAGCATGGCCACTCTCAGCCTCGTGTCACCAGACTCATCATTTGCAATTTCAACAGAAACACCAAAGAAACTGAGTAAAACTCCCCACTTGAGAGTCTAAGTACCTTGCTGGTGCACAGCAGAGAATACTTTGCTGCTCCTCTGCTTGCTATGCCCAGAGTTATGGGTCCCACTGTTCAAAGCCCTCAAACCAAAAACTTGAGTACTGGACTTGATGGCTTTGTCTTTGAAGCTCCTTCTTCCATCACTGCCAAACAGAAGAAATCTGGTCTGTTTGCTACAGCTCAAAGCATCAAATGTGGGGTGTTTTTTTTTTTTTTGTGAAGTGTCTTTTCTGCTAGTACATTTTCTACTGCTTTATCAGGCTAATATAGCTAATTGGAATTCGAGGTACATGCACTAATTAAAATTAGCAAACAAGATTAATAGACCTTTCTTACTTCTATACAGCAAGGCATAATAAAGCAGCTGATTACAAGCCCATTGTATTTAAGGAGTCCACTTTGCAAAGTACAGTGCCATTTTAATTGACAGTTACCACTAAAATTATCGTCAACGAAACTGAGACAGAATACAGCAGAATGGATGTAAGAAGACTTACATCATGGATGAGTATTACCATATGCTCTCTCATAAAGCCGCAGCAGACAATGGTATGAATGTTTGTGGTCACACTTACCCCATCACTTGTATCAATTCACAATAAGGAAAAGCTAATCACTTTTTTTCTGTTGTTGTTTAATTACTTGCCTGTGTACTGAAACTCACATTTATTGGATGATGACAGTGGATGCATCTGCAGTAACTTTTCAAATATAAGAGAGGTTTTGTGTCATTCAGCTCTACAGTGCTATGCTCTTTGGCCTGTACCAAGTACATTGCTCTGATGCCATGGTGTGTGCCCTGGTAAGCAACTCTGGCACCATTCCATCCATCTGAATTTTTTATTGCTCCCACAGGTATCTGTGAAAAGGTCACAACACATCATTAAAGTCTGTTAAGTCCATTACATTTTCTTTTATTATACTACACACCCAAAATGGCCTGTCAATGTTACCAATAAAGTAAATGAATGACCTGCAGTAAATTACAAGTCACATTCATTCGAGCTGCACTGAGCAAAAAAGCTGCCGTGGGAGCTACAGAGATTTCTCTTCATGTTGCTCTTGGAGCCACATGGGAGCAGCTCACAACATTTGAGCACCCAACCTCATTGCCCTTCCGTGCATGCTTTCCAACCAGAGCTACGAGGGTGAGCGAAACAGCCTGGACGGCTCATCTCTCAGTCTGTCGAGCCAGGATAGCAATGCAAACCTGAAGGAGACAAAAAAATCCAGCTTGGTTAAGGCAGCAGAAGAAGGATCACGTGAGTGAGCACAATGTTTGATGACATGCATGCGTGTGTGTTTGGCTTTCAGTGCTTGAGAGGCTGCATAAAGAGCAAGGAGAAGCAGAGCAGCAAACTGTTCCTCTTCACTTTGTGCTGTGACCACTTTGGGGAAGGCCGGATTAGTTCTTCTGTTTCTGTGTTTGGTGCTTTTCCTGTAACTCTCCAACATAAGGAAAAAGCCATGAAGTTCACAGCAACTTCAGTGCTTGCAAACCTCTTCTTTCTCTCCTGTGGAAATCTGTGAAGCTGTAGTTTGGCCGAATTAACTTCTCCATTAACAGCAGATGTAAGTTCTCCAAAGAGCGTGGTGCTGTGGGCAGTGTGACAATATCATCAGGTAAGTAGTTATTTAAGGGTACACTGTTCTCTGTCACACCAAGATAAAATGTACAAGTGACCTCTATGAGCAACTGCAACAACAAATCATGTCACTTAAATGCCTCGACTTAGATGAGTCCATCCGTTCCACCAAAAGCAGGAAAGGAACTAGTCAAAAACACCCACAGGGCATCTTCAGAAAGAAACCCACTGCTGTGAAGAACCAATCACGTTTCCTTCTCGTCTTCCACCATCAATTTCATTGCAGACAGCACTTCAGAGGTGGGGAGAGAGACGCTATCCTCTGAACAGAGGAGTCTGATAGAGTTAAGCTGATAATTTCTGCAAGTTTTGTATAATTTTGTCTGAAGTGTCCTTCAAAGGATTCAACGCTCCCTGCAGTGAGGACAGTACACAAGTCAGTCCTGTTATAACCAAAAGAGCCTCCCTTGGACTATCAGAGGGTCTTTCCCATGTGATTCCTTAAAGTAGCTCTTGTTGCTGATATCAGGGTGGTTTTCTTCCTCCTATATTTCTTTGATCTACTCAAGATGATATTTCATGCAGAATATTAGATCTGAATTACCAAAGGCAGCTTTGAACTTCTTGAGACCTCATTTGCCACATTTAAGCCATCTCTTCTTTTCATAATCAGGGTAGTAGTGTCTCGTCACTGAAGATGTTTATTTAATGTAAATTTAAATGGGATTTATTTTAAAACCCATGAGGATTTTAACACATAGCTGCATGACAGCAGCTGTTGGGTTGGGTGGGAAGTGGGATACGAGGAGCTGAGCAAAAGCATGAATAAGTCTCTAAGCTCTCAGAAAACAAGAGAAAGGCTTTGACTGAGAGCAGTCCGGTGAATCTGTTGTTTTCTAGAGGGTGGTCCATCTTACAGCTGAGCACAGGAGAAGGGTCTGCAAGCGCTGTCTCTGAAAGACAGGGATTCTTTGAACTCTTGACTGAGTTTTCTGCTCAAGTAACTGATGGAAACAGTGGCTGTAGCATAGAGTTTCATCCTTAGGCTCTAGTAGCTGAGAAAAGGCACAGCTGAATATAAAAGCAAAGATCTGTTTCTGGACTGTATCTTATAACAAGTGAAATATGTTGGACTGTGTCTGCAAAGGCCAGCTTTGCTGCAGGGAGGCTTGTCTTGCTTGGCTGCCTCCAACACAATGTAAGTTGCACTGGTTTTATTTCTGTCCTGGCTGTGGAGGGAACCTGGAAGATCAGTGCCCATCACCTGAAGCCAGCTTTTGTGGAAAACTTCCCTAGTTCATCAGTGTTTCCTTATAACTTCATCACTACACAGGCTTTTTTATCTGTATTTGTATATTTTATTTATTAACCACCTCTGTGTTCCAGCACAATGATTTATCAACTCAGTAATGGTTTTTTATCATCCTGCATGGGCTCTTTTAGCTTGATTAAGATTTTAGATGTGTGTTTAAGATACTGTGTTGTAACAAGTAACTGGCCAGCAGCTGAGTTGCAGTTACTGTCTGTGTATGTCCTCATATTCTAGAGCAACTGCAAAATAATTAAACTCATCTTAAACTTCCCTGGTAAGCCAAGTGTAAAATGATGCAATTTGGCTTAGGAGTTTTAAGATAGCTTTCACTGACATGGTCCAAGGAACAGACACAAATGATTGCTGCAGCTCAGCTGATGCCCAGAAGCTTGTGGTGTGATAGCTGGGTTGCACGTCCCACGCCTTTAAGTTGTGAAGCAGACACAGTGTTGCACATTTCTTAACCTGGTCCACAATCCCTGTTTCTTCAGGCAACCCTTATTTTGTAATCAAACAAAAAATAAGTGATTCTCATGTCCTTCTGATATTACTTCTGTGGTGAGACAATGGATAACATCTGCCATGTTCACATTCCATGCAGTTTCACAAATAATGGGTAAAACATCAGCATTTCCCATGAGAACCTCTCTCCAAAAAAGCCAGGATAGTTCCTGTCATCCCCATTGTGGCAGGGTGGTCTGTCTTCTCTGTGTCCTGGAGCTCATCATCACCATTATCTCTGTTGCAGGGACATGGCCTCATTCAGGAAATGGCATCTTGAAGGAATGTCAGATAAGATGCCTGCGTGAGCCAGCCAGTCACCTCTGGAGCAGGATAAAAGGACAATTCTTATTTAGTTCATTAGGGGAAGGGGTACTGGGAGTTGTCTGGGAAAGGGAGTGTGAATTTGAGCAACTCAGTTCTAGCTCTCTCATACTCAAGACAGTGAATATCTTTGAGGGGCTGGAGGTGATGTGAGGGTGGAGCACAGAGAAAGCTCCTGCTTGGATCTGAACTAGGAATGCTGTTCCATGATGAAAAGCTCTCAAACAGCCTGAACTCTGCATGAGCAGGGGGCAGATAGGGTGAAGCACCTGTGGTGTCTTGCCGTGGCTACATATCTCAGGTTTTGCTGTATCTGAAGAAGTAGAATTATGCAGTTCCAGAGAAAGAGCTAGATAATGGAGAGAGAAGGTAAACAAAGGACCACTTTCCTAGTCTTTAAAGGAAAGTACAGCAGACAGTTTTTCCCTCTGTCTGGTTGCAAGCTACTCAGTATCCATTATTTAAAGTGAGAAGTGATAACAATTTCTCACAGTTGTCATTTCTCATATAGCTGTTTCAATTACTTTGGCTTGCAGATGCAACTTCAGTTGGAAATGCTGCTAGTTCTGTGAACTTTGTCACAGGAGAACAGAGTGAAAACTAAATAGAGAGGAGTGTGGAACTGTTCTAAACACAATCTCTCAACATTTGCTACCTTACCTATAGCTAAACCCTTTCTCCTGCTAATACCAGCAGCTCCAATGGTTATTTTGCGAAGAAGACATTGCATATCATTATACTGATGAGTACACTGAAATGTAAATGATACCATAAAGGGGAGAATAAGTCTTGCCTAATCATCAGTTCATTTTCTGTTGGTTCACAAAATCCTCAAACTGGGGCTGAAGAATTAATCTCTTTGGGTTCTTCTCTGTCCAGAGATAGGAACACATTTGGTCAGCATGAATTCATGCCTTTTGTGATATCACACAGGTATTCTGAGCTTCTAGTAGCTAGTCAAAAATGTTGCTAGTCATCATAAAATAAAATTAGATGTCAATCCCAGATTACTTGAAAGCCAACCAAATTTTGTTTCAAGGTTTATAAATCCCTTTTTCTTCATTATTGAAAAAGCATTGGTGAAGCCAGGATGAGTTTTGAGTCTGTGACAAATCAAGTTCAGACCTTCAAGTCTTGTCAGGATGGTCTGAACAGCCATGCACAAAAGTTGTGAGAAATCAAATGAGTATTCAGTGCCTGATTCTGCACTGCTCACTCGGCTTACCCAGATCAGCTTTTGGAAAGCACTTGAAAAGCAGTCTGGCACTTGCTCCCTTTTAAAAGCTGAAGTGAAATTTCTGAAAGCCACAGAAAAACCTGCTAAGTCCCAAGCCTTGGCCTGAAGGCTTTTCCCCTAACCAACATTGTTACACAACATATAAAATTATTGAACACTCTCAAGGATTATTCATAGTCTGCCTGGATTTGCAAAGGGATGCTGAAACCCCAAGCTGCCCCACAGATCACAGTGATCCGTGAATGAAGCACAAAGGAGAACATTTGTAGTTGTACTGGGACAGTGAGTCAGTGACAGTTTACCTTGGAGTCAGCACAGATTTATTTGTCTTTATTGAGTGGTGAGTATAAGATCACTGTAGTTTACTAGCCTATTTAAAATTTAGGCATCAGGAAAGTCTCATCTTCAGGAAGGTCTCTTGGTGTGAATAAGGATTCAGGCTTTTTGCTGTTTTGTCGCTTATTAGGGAGAAATCTGGACTTATAGCCTCCTTGAATCCAGTAGGATTGTCTGGGGAAATTAACCCTCACAAAACTCAGTTCCAAGTGTGTATGGGAAAGTAGTCTCCCATGCACATTTGTAGCCCAATGCAGCATGGCATTATCCCTTCTCCGAATGAGTTCAATGGGATGTGAACCCATTTAGCACACACAACTGATCCCTCTGATGGGATGAGTGCCTGGTTTTCCAAAGTCTCATGTAAAGCTGTATGTGTGTGGGTTTTCTGATGATTAAACCTCTGTTTGTTGCAGTGATCCCATACCACATCACCGTCACAACAGGCACAGAATACGACTCCAGCACCGACAGCCGAGTGTACATCATCATCATGGGTCTTCAGAAAGTGCAGACAGAGCGGCTGTGGCTGGATCTCCCAGAAGGAAAAGATGAGTTTGCAGATGGCTCCGTAGAGAAATTCTCTGTTTGGGGCCTAGATGTTGGGGAGATCAAGAAAGTGGAGGTATGTTGTGAATGCTGCGTGAGTGCTGAAGGCATATGAAATAGGTGGCTAAAGAAAGCACATGTTTCTGTTATTCTTAACAGTGAAAGAAGACACTTGGGTCTAAGAGGAATGTAAACAGGGATGGACTAGTGAGATTTCATGTGTGTCTTAACCTGAAAATGCTTTACATAACACAAAACCATGATCCTTGGGAAGGAGAAGAAAATTTTTAATTATAAGGAAGTTGTAACGTGTCCCAGTTTTGTTCCACCTCTGGCACTGTTTTTTTCTTAGTCAAGCCAAGTTATTGACAGATGCTGTGAAGGTTCCCGGGAGTGCAGTCCTCCATCAATCTTTCTCCTAGTTGATTTTTACAGTTCTTCCAGTTGGGTTCCATAAATTGTGCCTGCAGTGAGAAACACATCTTGTATAATTTTCTAGCTAAACATGAAAATTATTTTTGCATCTTGGAGGACCCAGGCTGGGGAAAATTAATCATCATTCATAAGTAACATACACAAGTAGTTTTCAGACCAGGAGCCATTTTTTCTGCTATGGCTCAGGGAGACAGAATTTGCATAGGCTTTCCATCACTGAGCTTAAACTTCATGTGAATCTTTCAGCTTGTTTGTGTACATTGTTCTTTGTTCATATGGAATTTCCATCTCCTGAACATCTGCTCTGGCCCCAGAAAGCTGAAACCCACAACATCTGAGGACTTCATGAGCCTGTGTAGTTTTATTTTTACCTTATGCCCAGTGTTACAGTAAACCTATCTGCTTGTTGCATGAGCTTTTGTATACAGAGAAAGAGTAGCAGCTGATAGACTGATACATTCTCTTTAGCTTTCGTTCAAGCAGTGGATTCTGATATCTTGAGAGCTTTTCATACTGGATTTGAGTCTGCTATCAAACCATTCTCTTAATGTACTCCAAGTGCCTGGTTATTATGAGTATTAGTGACTATTAGTGGCACTTTCTATCTAGCCCATCTCTTTGTCAAACTTTGAAAGTGAAGTGAATGCATAAAGCCTTCTCTTCCAGACTATGCACAGCCATGGGCTGGAACAGAGAGGGAAAAAAAATGTCAATCCTCAGTGTCAGAAAGATAGTGCAGGCTGAAGAAAGAAATAGAAAGGAATGTAGTAAAAGAGGCAGTGAATAGGGTGAGGAATTGGTTGAGAATAGGAAAAGTAGGATAAGACACTGGGAAATATGCAGAAGCAAGGAAAAAAACAATTTGAAGAGGCATACAAACAGCAAAGAAGATAAAACCAGAAGGCTATGCTTCCTTTCAACGAGACCTGAACAGGCTGGAGAGTTGGATAGAAAGAAATCTAATGCAATGCAACAAGAGCAAGCGTAGAGTCTTTCATCTAGGAAAGAATAACCCCATGTACAAGTACAGGCTGGAGAATGAAATGTTAGAGTAGTGTAGGGGAAAGGGACCTGGGGGACAGCAGGATGAGCATGAGCCAGCAATGTACCCTCTTGGCGAAGAAGGCCAAGGGCATCCTGGGGGCATCAAGAAGAGTGTGGGCAGCAGGTTGAGGGAGGTTCTGCTTCCCCTCTGCCCTGGTGAGGCCTCATCTGGGGTCCTGTGTCCAGTTTTGGGCTCCTCAGCTCAAGATGGACAGGGAACTGCTGGAGAGAGTCCAGTGCAGGGCAACCAAGATGATCAGAGGACTGGAACATCTTCCTTATGAGGAAAGGCTGCAGGAACAGGGGCTGTTTAGTCTGGAGAAGACAAGACTGAGGGGGATCTCATTCATATTTACAAGTATATAAATGGTGGGTGTCAGAGGCTGGGACAACCGGTTTTTCTGTTGTATCTAGCAACAGGACAAGAGGTAATGGGATGAAGCTGGAACACAAAAAGTTCTACTGAAATATAAGAAAAAACTCTTTCACTGTGAGAGTGACAGAGCACTGGAACAGGCTACCCTGGGACATTGTGGAGTCTACTTCCTTGGAGGTCTTCAAGACCCACCTGGACATGTTCCTGTGTGACCTGATCTATCTAGGTGAACCTGCTTGAGCAGGGCGGTTGGACTGAATGATCTCTAAAAGTCCCTTCCAACCCTACCATTCTGTGACTCTGTGAAAAGATTGCAGATGAAATGCAGAGAGTTACAAAATAATAACACATATCTTTCAAGCTGGATGATGGTCTTCTGCACTTTTTCACTCCTATCCTTGGTGATCTCACCAGTCTGCTGCCTCATCTTTTGCTCATTTTTCCCTTTTAATTTTTAACCCCTCACTCAGCTTGTGGCTGGACGAGTCATTTGCTCCTGGGCCTCTGCCTTCCTTCCTGCAGTGCTCTCTGCTTGGAAGGTGTCTTCTTGTTGATCCACATACCAGCAATGTCAATGTAGCAGACTAATGTGGTTGCCATGGAATAAGTCCATATTGTCATTTTGTAAAATTGCAGTGTTCTGGGACATTGCAGAAAATTGCTAGTTATCTACTTGGGAAAAATGAGGACCAGTCGTTCTCAGTTTTGGCATTTGAATGCTTGTGGGAGAAGACAAGAAGTTCTGAATATGAGCTACCAGATGAAAACAGTACAGCGTGGAGATTTGGGTTCCAGAAGCCCTCTGTGTAACCCAGACAGCAGACTGCAGGATTTAGTAGGATCATAAGATTTGCAGCATGATGATATTCCTAGTTTGGTGTCATTCTCCTGCTGCAAGTCTACTCTAGTGAAAACAGAAACAGTGGAACATGAAGTAGTTTGAAAAGATACAATTTATACCTGTCTTGTAAGACTACAGATAATATTTACTATTGGTAAATATAGATTCTTTAATAGACACACTGACATGGAAATAAGTAATACATTACTTGGTGTAGGCACCTTATCCTGTGTTCTTACAAGTTTTAGTATTTCTTCTCCTAATGAATGGAAGTATCTCTGTTTGCAGAAGACTGCTGTTGCTGCAGGGAGACATAGGTATGTCCAAAAGAGCCCTGCATTGGTCTGCATCTCTAAACCACTTCTGGTTCAGAGACTTTCTCCATCACAAGCAAAGCATAAAGCCAAAGACATACACGTGTTGTAAGTTCAGTCCTTCACTGACTAGAGATCTGAACCTGGAAGACCTTCAGGTCTCTCCAGTATTCTCTACACCTTCCAGAATAAGTACACCTTTTTCACCTATCTAAAACTCAGATTCTCTCACATTTTCTCACTGTTTTTGTGTTCAGTTTCTATGTGATTGTGAGTTGCTAAGTGCAAACTGTGTGTCTTGGTCTTGGTGATGTGAAGTACTCAACAGTCTTTCAAGGACAGTAAGGATGAATTGCAAGGGTTATCACACAGCCCAAGGATATACTTGCCTTTGAAAACCTGTTACTGTAACTTAGCTCAGACATTTCAGTCCAAACAATTTGTCCTGATAATGGTGTATACATCCAGGCTACACTGCTGGTGTGGCCATGGCTTTGATTCATTCATTGTGTTGACATGGTCTGTCTTAAGATTTGCTTGGAACTGAAAGACAAATCCTAGCATTCTACTCTAAAAAAAAAAATCCATAAGGAAGAAGACTCAGCACTGGATCGATTTATCCTTTACAGTATTGCTCTGGGATGCCTTAGAAAGTTGCTTGTGTGCAGGTTCTCCAAGACCTGATGTGCAGGATGCTTTCTTCTGGCCAGTCACTGATACCAAAGGACTTAAGGTGGCTCTGAAAATCTAATACATAGCAATGTCTTGGAACAACTCTTTAGGAAGGGGCTGTAATGAATTCCACAGAGCAGCAGACTTTAATGGGCTCACTGAGATATTCCCTTGGGCTGCTTTGCTGCAGGGCCATTGCCCTGAACTTTCACACTGTCTCATCTGTGCCATCCTGCAAGAGGTCTCAAGAGGCTATGTGCAGACTCTCAGAGCAGCTTTGGGTTTGGAGAAGGGCAGCCAAGCTGGCAGAGAGGGAATGGGAAGGCAAGTGTTGTGTTCCCATTCACCTCACACCCCAGGAATCTGAGAATTAATGTGTCCATTGTAGACTTGAATTTCCCTAGTGGTTAACTCTAATTTTCTGCAGCTGCACAGACATTAGTATAGTAATAATACTCCTAACAGCAGTGATGGCTGAGACAGTCAGATAAAAAAGATCACTTGTTTATGAGGGAAAACAAAAGACACTACAGATATATCACCCTAGATGAACCTGTTATTAAAAATTATTTTCTGAGCAACCCTAAATATCCTAATAATTTAAAAACAACAAAAAAGCAAGAGCTAAGGACCTAATTCCCCTAGTAGCTATACAAACATCATGTGCTCGGAAAATAATTAACTGCAGGTAGTTCTTTTATTCAACTTTTTTACATACAGATAGCTCATTGGAATGACTGCCTGATTGAGTCTTGTACATCAGCCAGGATGCATAATTATGGTTTTAAGCCTGCTCTGGGATGAATTGCTTGTGTTCTTTAAGTGGGAGACATGAAGTGTGCACCATCAACATCCTTTTGCTGCTGATATACCTGCAGGAACATTGCTTGTTGCTCTTTACGGCCTTTGTCAGACTGAGCTCCAGGTGGGCTTCAGGTTTCCTAACCTTATCCCTGACACTTGGGCAGTGTATTTCTGTATTTCTTCAAATTCCCCCGTCCCTGATGCCACCTCAAGTATTCCTCCTTTTTCCATTTGAGTCTTGTCAGGAGCTTCTTGTTCATCCATGTAGGCTTCCTTCCATCCTTGTGTGACTTCTTGTTTTCTAGGATGGACCATTCTTGAGCTTGGAGGAGATAGTTCTTGAAAATCAGCCAGCTACAGATGTAAGCTCCATCTGTTAGCTCCTATGCCAACACAGAGCTTTTGCAGTTTAAGCAGACGAGAAGCAGAAGAACAGCCTGATACATACAGTTGATTTAGATGGGGTTTTGTGTGGGAAGGCATGCTTGAGTGGGTGTCCTGCCTTCCCTCACACTCAGCAGCTGATGACCTGGGCTTCCTTGGCCACACCAGCTAGCATGTGCATTCCACTGTGAAACTGGTAAGTGTATATGTCAACACTCTTAGTCCTTCATCACTGGTTGAAATACCTAATCAAGGTCTCTCCTCCATAGAAAATCTCTTTAACAAGCAGGTGTTTTCTTGCTGACTCTTACAGGTGGGGCATGATGGTGCTACCCCTGAGAGCTGCTGGCTGATGGAAGAGCTCACTATCATCGTGCCCACTAAAGGTGTCATGTATAACTTTGTCTGTAAGTGCTGGCTGGCCAGAGACAAAGGTGATGGTCTCACCTCGCGAATTCTCAACATCCTGGATGCAGACTGTGTGAATGTTGGCCTCAAGGTAGACTCTAGTCTCATCTTCTGTCTGCATAAACTGTTGCATAAACCTGTGCTGATACTGACTGTGCATCAGCAGTTGTCATACTT
The DNA here is from genome assembly GCA_013401255.1 of Urocolius indicus. Classification (NCBI taxonomy): domain Eukaryota; kingdom Metazoa; phylum Chordata; class Aves; order Coliiformes; family Coliidae; genus Urocolius; species Urocolius indicus. The sequence goes on from WBNH01004907.1 coordinate 57,000, forward strand.
TGACTTCTGTAACTTTTTATTTGCAGAGGGGTTTTTTTTTTGTTATTTCTTTAGCAAAACCTTTAGGATTGGATCAGTGTCATTGCCATATAGAGCATTGTTTAGTAATACTGACTGTATGCAGCTGTGGCATAGGCAGAAGGACAGGATAGAGCACAGCAGGTAGGACACAATTCAGCAGTGTGTCTTTGTTTTGTCACCACACTTGGAGCACTCACTGCATTACTTGGCATCCATAGAGTCGAAGCAGCTTCTAAGTGAACACCTTGGTGCAATCTAACTCCATCATTCTTTATTTTAAGAGATACTTCTAATGCAACAAATTGGAATAGTGGAGATATTTTGATTTCTCCATAGTGTGGCTACATATCAGCTTTCCTGGTAGGGACAGGAAAAACGAGTTCAGTTAGAAGCTCATAATAACTGGAAGTTGCTGAAATGTGGAGACATTTGTAACTTGGTCTTTGAAATGAACAACGGATGAAAGTTGAATAAGCAATGAAAAAAATGATACAGTCTTTTTACCCATATATATGAAATTTGAAGTATTGTGTGCTATTCTGTATTTCAACAAAGTACAAATTGGAAAGCAGAGCTATGCTGATTTTGAATGTAAGATTTATAACAGAAATAACAGTCTGGATAAATGGAATAATAGTACAGTGGCACTTCTATGGCAATTCGAAATCTCTATAGATGTGTGTCTATTTACAGTGAGGTTACACTTTCATAGTATATTAATTTTTCTTTACACTGCTCTTGAGCCTCAGGATAAAGATATTCCCCTGAAATCTCTCTTGTTCCCCAGACACACAATAATGTTTTTAGCATCTGTGAAGGATTCAACAACTCAACACAGGTTTCAGTGGTACAATTGATCTAAGAGGGGAAAAAAAAAAAACCTCCCTCAGACTGAATACCAAGGTTAAAACCTAATCTCTTGAAAACTTCCCAGCAGTTGTTTAACCTCCTGAATAGGGTTTCCAAACTTCTATCAGTGAGCTGATGGCTTACCCGTAGATTGAAGTCAATGTTAATAAACTCTCATGTTCAGTCTTCCTTTAAAAATCAAATCCTGAGTATTTCTTTTCATAAGCCTGCCAAAAATAGACACATCTAACTAATTTTTTTCCTATGATGTTGGGCCAGAAACTTGCTGAAAGATTTGAAGGAGATCAGGGGAGATGCTTGAGACATGAAATCAGAAGTGTGCATTCGACATTCTGATCAGTTGAGGGAATTTGGGACTGTTCCCTTGTAAATAGCTGTAGTTAGAAATCTAGTTCGATTTTTTTTTTCTTTTTCAGAATTCAAAGAGGACTAGTGTGTTTAATGTCTTCGGGAAAGTTATTTCTCTTTTCCTGTTTTTGCTTGACCCTTGCACTGCCATAGGTACCCATTTCAGTTTAATTTTCTTCTGGGCTTGATAGTCCCTCTTTGTGATTTAAATGGAGTACTTGCATTCCCAGACCCAGACAATTTAATCAGTGTCCCACCACAGTCGTGAAAAACCATCAACACATTGGTAAAAGACTTTTTTCTTCTCCTACCTATGGCAAATATGATGCTTTGCTATGATTTAAAATGTGTGGATGGATATGTGATGCACACACTGCTCAGGATTGAACAAACATTAAAAATCATTTTTCTATGATGACGTTCCTTTTCGCTCCATATTTATGTGGCAATCACAATTTGGGCTACTGAAGCTTGTCTAGCAGTGTACCATTTGAAATATGTTTTGTTTGGGGTTGTTTGTTTATATTCTTCCACCTCTTAAATCCAGAGGACTTGTTGCCATAGGTACAATCTTGAAAGAAACTAAGTGGCCTAAAATCCTTCAAGCCACTGTCAGACACTGGGACTTGAACGCTTTGGAAATATTTTATTCTGAATCGTATTATTCACATGTCAGGAGAAAAGAACAAAGTTAGGCTAATAAGGTGAAAGTGATGCAAAACATCTTTTCTCTAATTGCCATGCCTTTTATGTACGAGATCTGGGAACATTCAGCGTTTGACACAGCAGTCTGTGTCCCACTGGGAAACAGGAAAGCTGTGTTTTTCTGCTGTAGAGAGCATTCATATACATGGACTTTAAAAATCCTACCAATGTTGGACTAAATATTGCCCAAACGGACACCAAACACTTGAGGGAAATATTTTACAGTCAAAGAAAAGACACAGTTGTGCCTTAGGAAACTGGTTTTTTTCTTAAATGTCAAGGGTTTGGTGCAACAGAGGTCTGGAGTGCTGAGAGGTGGTCAGGAGGTGCCAGTAGCCAAGGGTTGGAGACCTAGCAACTGACGCGAGTGAGGGTTGTGACTCCCATGTAGAAGCAGTTTACCAGGTCTTCATCACTCCCTGATGTCAAAATGAAGGTCTCACTCCCAGCGTCTATCTAGGCTGAGAATATCTTCAGAGAGAGTCATAGATGAGATGATGCAAAAAAAAGGTCCTATGGCAAGTTTCAATCTCAAACTGACTCTATTCACCACCATGTGGAGAGAAACCAAGAAACCATATTTAACCATTTCTGGTCAAGAGGCAAAGGTCCTGCAAAGCCTGTGTAGCCTTTTGCCTGGGCTTTTACATGGGTTGAGGACTGCTGTTCAAGTGAGACATTCTGATCGTTTCAAATCCTCACCAGATCCTCTACGAAGTCACGGTTGTGACTGGAGACACTGAAGGTGGTGGTACCGACGCCAATATTTTCATGACAGTCTTTGGATCCAATGGGAACACCGAGGAGATTCAGCTGGAGAAAAATGGAGATAGGTACAATAACATTGTCTTTTTTTGTTGGTTAGAAGTGGAATGATAACAGATTCTAGCATCAAGTCAAAAAGTACTTGGGGCTTTGATCATAGTCCCACGGGTACACAAAGATAAACTACGACTGACTTTATAGATTCAAACCTGAGTCCCTTGTATGTGGTGTTGTAGTGTATTTAACAGAGCAGACGAAAGGTGAACACTGTGTAGCCAGGGAAACCATCTTTTGTCATTTGTGGAAGTTATGTTTAATCTGTTCCTCAGTGGCATTGCAGAAAAGGATTGTGAACAAAAATGTGAATTCTGAAGTCCTACATTGGATGAAAGGACACTTGCAATGCTTGTAAAACATGTCTGTTGTGGAAAAACACATAATTTAATTTAAACACCATTTAATGGGTTTGCGTGTGTAACTGCTAAATGAAGGACAGGCAAACCAATACCCACACACCTGCCTTGGGAAGTGTCTGTGATGGGTAGGTGGTGACTCTTCTCTGTCTGCTGCTCCCATTTATGGAGGTGGCCTGATGTCAGCCAGCTAGGTCCAGACGCCATATGAAGGATACCTGGGTCTGACATGGCCAGTTGAGAGTCCTTCTGAGAGGTAGGCTTCTTAACCTAGGCTCTGAGCCGTGCTGATGTCACCATGCAGTTTTGGAAGTGGAGCTGGCTTGTCTGCAGCTGGCTTGTCTGCAGGGACATATGATGACAACTGTTTGCCCAGATGTGGCCTTACAGTGCAGAGAGATGGAAATCGGCTGTGAGCTGCAAGGATTGCTGCAGTGTTTGCCCTGATTTTACTAAGAAGGTGAAGTCTCTTGCTTTCTTCAGCAGAAACAGCTAACAAACACTGTAATTCTGCTCTGACTCCAACATTTGTGCAAGCCAAAGACCCCACATGCCACCAATCCATTTCCTAACTCTTTCCTGTTCTTTTCTAGAACCTCCCTTGGTACAGAAAGCTCTTGCATTCTCAGGAATGAACATGGCACTAACCATCTTTTAGAGATGGGCTACATCAGGGTTAAATTTAACTAACTGACTACCTCTGCTCTTGTTCAGTAGAGCATCTACAAAACATCAGCAGGGCTGGAGTGCTTAACCACACATTTCGAGCTCAGCTTGCTGAGGTTATGCTGGACTCTTCCTCTGGCCTCCTGTCAATGCAGTTCCTCCGTCACAGCTTTGCATGTCACATGTGGGCTGGATAATTGAAGATAAGGCTCCTTGCATAGAAGTGTTTGCTCAGGGATGTTTTACTTGCAGCTGTCATAGCAGAGTGGGTGTCTGGGCAAGTGTGTTTAGCTAAGCTTGAAAATTTTGTAAGATTAGTTAGTAACAAGCAGGAGCCTTGTTTGCTCTGAAAAAAAAAAAAAAGTATCAGAGGTGCTGCTGACTGAAATCTCTGTAAGAAATATGGTTGAATAGCGCAGAAAACCATAACTCTTGGCCTTACTCCTCATCACAGAGAGCTGTACAATGTGTAAGGCAATAGACCTGGGTTCCCAGCATGTCTGGCTATCAGTGACATCTCCCTTCCAAGATCATAGGCACTCACAAACTGATCAGTCCTCCACTGTTTTAAGCCCAACACTCAATTATAGGAGGTGGGAAAATGGACCATGACTGTATTTAAAAGTGAAGCAGACTTCACATTAGGTTCGTCAACCAAAGATCTCTAAAAGGGACCAAGACACCTCCAATCCCTCAAGAAAGGGATTGCAGTTTTGCTCCATCTGGTCAGACAAATGATGTTCCTAAACTATGTGGCCTATTAAAAAAAATCACATGTCTGTATGGGTGGGATGGGTAATCTCTGATGTAAACCTATGAAAATGCTACAGAAGAAGCACACATTTTCAACATTATTAGTTGCTTGGGTAGTCTTCTGTCAGTAGAAGATCTGCAAAAAGTGTAAAAAACTGTAAAAAAGGACATGTAAAAGACAGCTGCTTATATATTAATATCCCCAGGATATTGTACTCTTCTTTGAGGATATACTGGCACAACTCTACTAGCTGAAGGAAGGCCACTGGCACTCCAGTATGCAAAAAGGGCAGGAAGGACGACCTGGGAAACTACAGGCCAGTCAGCGTCACCTCCATCCCTGGAAAGAGGATGGAACAACTCGCTCTGAATGTTATCACTGAACATATGAAGGAAAAGATGGTCATCGGGGGAGTCAACATGGATTCACCAAGGGGAAATCCTGTTTGACCAACCCGATGCCTTCTATCAGTGCATAACAGGCTGGCTAGGTGAGGGGTGAGCAGCAGATGTCATCTGCCTTGACTTCTGCAAGGCTTTTGACTGTCTCCTGTAACATCCTCATCAGAAAGCTCAGGCAATGTGGATTGGATGAGTGGAGAGTGAGGTGGATGGAGAGCTGGCTGAATGACAGAGCCCAGAGGGTGGGGATCAATGGCACAGAATGGAGTTGGACACCTGTGGCCAGTGGAGTTTCATAGGGATGGGTTCTGGGGCCAGTGTCATTCAACATCTTCATCAACCACCTGGATGAGGGGACAGAGTGACCCTCAGCAAGTTCCTGATGGCACCAAACTGGGAGCACTGGCTGATTCCCCAGAGGCTGTGCTGCCATTCAGTGGGATCTCAACCAGCTCTCAAGCTGGGCAAAGAG
>WBNH01004908.1:0-78641 GCA_013401255.1 Urocolius indicus
ATATATATATATGCCTACATATAAATATATATACACATACACATTAAAAAAAGACCTCAAATCAGAAGGTTTTATGTGCATAAATTTGCTATACTAGAAGTATTGTCTTAGTAAAATACATGTCCTTTGACAACAACACTTAAACACTCAAGCAAAAAATATGGTGGAAATGTAGGAATGTAAGTCATAAACTCACTTTTAAAATAATTTTCTTTTTATTTTAACTGAAGAGACAAATGCTTGACAATAGGGATAAAAACCATATACCCTTGTATTGACATTATAACTTAAGAACTTCTTTGCAATATGTGAAGTATTGTTATTTCTCATTCCAGTGTCAAAACATCTGGATTTTAGTGGTTTTACAGCACAAATGGCTTGTTCAGAGCATAGCCTTCCCCCATTTAAAAAATTTATATCCCCATTTCATTCTCATCACATGGCTAGCATATGTTTCATGCCAACTTTATTCAAGGCCAAAACCTGTCGTAACTCATCAGACCAATGGATTGCAATGGGAATGTAAAGCAAAGCAAAAAAAGATGCAAGCAAGTCAGTAAAAAAGAAATTTAAATCCCTTAAACACCAAAAAACTACACACTATTTTGAGGAGAAGAGATAAATAACTATCATATTCCTTGGTAACAACTGAAAAGAAGTGGAAAAAGAGAAATAAAGGATGAAGAAGAAGGAGAGCTCAGTTTCTGTATGGACTGTCATGACAACTGAAGTTTTCCAAAATAAGCAGATCAGATAAGAACAGAGAAGGAATGCAGATTATTGAAATATTTGTCTTTCAAACAAAATAACAAGCCAAATCAGCTTGCTTCACAGAGTCTCTGTCCAAAACATGGTTGCTTTAAATCTAGGCTATTCCATTTGTCAGCCCACAATCTCCTCAGGTTCACTCACCATTTACCTCTTATTTTCAATAAAACTTGAAGATATGAGAGGTACTCCTTTTATTTACATGGAGAAGGATGCAAAATAAATCATGTTTTTTCTACTTCTGGGCACATGACAATCTTCTGAGGTGGCTTTCCAGTGCAGGCTTGAAGTACACACACACAGACCCTGATTTGTCTCTTCGAGTCTTGTTTGCTGTAATGTTAATCTAATGCTAGTGCCTTTCACTTTCCTCAATTTTTTTTTATGTCATAAAGTTCAATCATTGCCACTTAGGATCAGTATTGTCTCAAAGACAGTGGGAAGGCAACCAACTGAGCAACTCCAAAGTGAAGATTATCCAGCAGAGAGCTAGAAGAGTAAGGTGTTGAAGTGTATGCCCTCTCCAAGGCATTACCAGCACCTGTTCCCTGCCATTGGGACTGGTGTGTCTCCAAGACAGAATAACTTAGGGGAGCAGCAGAAGAAATGGGTTGGGGTAGAAAGCTGTCAGATTAAACTAGCTGAAGGTGGAGATTTCACAGGACTGGACGGTGCACTGAAGGATAAGCCTGACTCAGAGAAGGAATGAGTCCTATAAGATGACAATCAGGTGGGTATAGATCAGAAACTGTATGAGCACAACAATAATGAAGCTAACGTTACAGACAGGGCAACCTAGTAGCTCTGGATTTAGATCAACAGGGGGAAGATCCTGCTCTCCCTTTGCACCTCCTCTGGTACTTTGCTGACCCAACAATGAGCCATTCAATTTATGGACCACATCAATTCAATTCGGGTGAAATCTGGTGTGATTCACCTGAAGGAGAAAAATAGCCCACAAGCTTTGGACAGTATAGATGACTAAAGAATAGAGCACACAAAGACATTGTCAAGAGATAACACTGAAGACAAACTGATTTCTTGGAATGGGCTACTTTACCGTAAAAAAGAAAGGCAAAGCTCATAAGCAGACCAGATAAAGCAAACAACTCAAAGTGAGCAAACTCACCTCAAGGTTTTGAAATGTCTTCTTAGCAAACTGCTCATTCCTCAAGTGTCAGTCAACACTATATGATAAATCTTTGCTACTATCAGTTATCGCACTTGCACAAGACGTAAAGGACTGTGGCAATCTGACCATTTTGATTCTAAGAACCATGCAGGTTATCAGTGTTGTGGCACATGCTGGAAACTGATGGGCTCATCACAGCCTGCTTTCCTTGGGAAACTTCTAAGTATCTATGCATTATTTATACAGTACTTAAGTGATCAAATAGTGTTTTCCATTGGACATCTCCATCAGTGTAGAGTAAGTCTGAAGTTCAGAAATTAATAAAAATGTACAGCAAAGGAGCCTATTTCCTTACATTCCTTCAGCTATACATGTCAGAAGGTAAACAGCAACCAAAGACAGCAAGCAAGCAAAGTTAAGTTTCTGGCTAGCACAGCAACGACTAGCAGACATCATTTTACCCCTATTTCCAACAGAATGATGCTAAGGTAATGAGTTCATAACAGTATAATCTTATTTAAAGAAGGTTCTATTTCTTTTCCTGACTGCACGCTCCCATGACTTCTACCAGCTCAGCATTCTTCAGACCCTTCCACAAGACACTCATCTGGCAGAGGACAATCAAACAAAAAGACCAAATAATCTTCTGCCAGATCCATGAGTTAAATCAATTCACAGATCTGACAGGTGACAAGAAAGGGCAGAAGTATATCCCCATGTACAGCTGGAGAAGACTTACACATGTCTAGTTGCCTATGAAACTGCAGTTAAAACATACATCACCTTATGGAAGTGGTTTACATTTTTCTGGATATCACATTTGAGAATACATGCGGTTCCAAACTGTAAATATGACTAGCAGCCATCTTTACGTCAGAAGTCAACACGAGTTGCTTTTGGAACATATTAAGAAACACTAAGGACTTAGCAAACTTCTGGCAGTAATCTGTGTATTAGCTCCCACTAATCACATCCTTCTTACCATTAAGATTAAACACTTGTGATAGATACAGCTATCAGAGCAGTACACAAAGAAAAGCCCCAGACAAAAATGAGTACCTGTCTTCAGAGCCAGGCTCACTAGTGTAGTCAATAAGGCCTAGAACAAAGATACAATAAAATACTCTGCAGCCATTCACGTGGCTTATTCTAAAAACCTAATGAAGTGGAAAACCTGCGGAAAAAATGATGTCAGGATATATATGTTCTGAAAGGGCTAAAATAGATTCACAGAAGACACACTTCACAACCCAAATATTCTTTTTACACAGCTGTGAGCACTTCATTTTTAGACGCCTTTGAACCCACACAGACACAGGTGAAACATTCATCATTAACTCTGGTTATCTGGTCTTTCTGAGCAAAAATGTGAGTGAACCACTACTGTTGTCACCATTGAGAAAAATCTGGAACATCATGGCACTACATAGTGCAATGTGAGCCTTCATACAGCCAATGATGTGAATAGGGAGGGACATGCAAAACTACAAGCTGCTGCCCTGCCGGTCCTGAGAGCACACAGTCATGGGTAATACTAAGGAAAAATAGCAGTAACAACAGCTCCATTCCCTTCTCATCTGCCTATCCTCTGGCATCTTCAGAGACTGGAGTGACGAGATGAAACATGCCAAAGCAGAACTCAATGAGAGCTGGATAGCTTACACTCTTTGGCAAGTCAAAGAATTTGATAAAAGTATTTCTACTTACAGTCTCTTTAAAACGATGCCTCATAAAAATCATAACAAAGCTTTCTATGATGTGTAAGAAAAAACACACAACAAATCTATCAATTTAATCAGACTTGGAAAGTCTGGGTTTAATTTTTTTGTACTGTGCCAGACACTCTCTGTGCCTGAGGCAAGTCACATTGCCATCGCATGGACCAATTCTTTCTCCATGGAGTGACAAAGATGAGACTTCATGAGATAACAGGAGAATGCACACACTAAGGTTGTGAGATAATCAGACAGAAGTGATGAGCATCCCTGGTAAGCCCACAGAAGTGCGTCCTCAATATTAATTAATTTTCACTAATGACACAACATAGAGCACATCTCAGTAAAAGCTGTCAAACTATCAAAGGACATAAACAGTTCACTTGGAAATAAAAATACTTAAATGTAGAAACTATTGCAATATCTGACGATGAAAAAAATTCCTCTCCCATTTTTTGGTCCTCTCAGTGACTGTAGTGCCTCCCAATAAATGCAACAAAAAAACACAAAAATCCACAAGTCTGGAAGACAGGCAGGAAGAAAAGTCAGCAGAGACACAACTCCTCAGCTTCCACATTGCTTACAAAAGCACACTCCTGTCCAATCACCTATTCCAAACCTTTTCTAAATTCAAGTTCACTTGCAGCAAGTTTGGAAAAACAACAAATTCACATTACTCTGGGCTGAACATATTGAACTGCACTAGAGGTGTCACATTAAGCGATGTACCAGCAGCTCTTTGTCTCACACAGTGAGAGACATACCGCTTTGGCTTTTCCTTTGACCTGACTTGCAAAACAAGAGAAGTAGCAGCACACTGCAGGGCAGAAGCTTAGAGGCTTTACCTGGCATCCTGCCAGCTAGCTCTAACAGATTTTGGTACTGTTTTGTTTTATATATAGCAAGAAGCAGGTCCCAGCCTTCTGCTCAAGCTTCATATTTCCAAATGGTGTGAGGAGTAATTGCTTGTAGAGCAGGCTAATTTTGAAGTGAAAGAGGGCACAGGCGATGGTGTGAGCAATACTGGCAGAGATGCTTGACGTCAATCAGAAAGGAAAGAAACGGAGTAACTGTGGATCGTCATGTGAATTAAAGCAAGACTATTTCAGACAGTAAAGAAAACCCATAGTAAAAATTACTTGAGACTGGACCATTATCCCTTTCATGCTTCAGATCTAAATGGTCTCACACTATCCTGCTTCCAGCCACAGAGATGCACCTGTATCTATCTGTAACCACGTAAGAGTTACTTAGGTAAGGTAGCAAAAGCAAAAGCACTAACTTCAACCTCTCTAAATACTTCTGATAGAGCACAGGGGGCAGATGGGGAGGCAGAAAAAAAAGAGCAGTAAAGTATATAACCTGGCAGACCTGAATTGATTTACCATACGAAACTTGGAAAAAAAATGAAATTAAGGAAATAAACATTCATCTTAGAGTAACAATAAAAACATCAAAACCATGGGGTAAAGAACTGATAACCTACAACTAGTTTGAACATGAAAAATTTACAGAAAAATCTCTGTAAGATCTCTGCATGTAAGTACAATGACTGAAGAGTTGAAGAAACCCAAGTCATTTGAAAAACTTGATCTACTATACAAAATGTATTATGAAGCAATTGATATGTTAATTTCAACAGGAATCAGAAAATCTAAATAAGAACATTGTGTACTTACTGTCATTTAGTGTTGTGAAGTCCAGGAATCGATATTCATAGCAAACATCTATCTTGGTTTCTACCTGGGGCCTCTTCAAAGTTGAATAGATATTTCCAGGCCGTTTTTCATCATGCTTCTCTAGTTTGTTTAATCCACAACCCATTTCAGCAGCTCCTGACACAAAGAGGGAGGGAAACAGAAAAGGGAAAATGCATAAAAACCATTCATTTGGGGTTTTTTTCTTTCTGGTTTCTTGTACCACAGCAGTACATTACAGTGATTTTTAGCTTTTAAATACAAGCTATCTACAAACTATATGAGAGAGTGTAATTAAATAAATGCTCAGATAGTAACTGAAGTATATACTACTCATATCAACCCTGAGGCTTGCTCTTATTTTACTGGAAAATTGACAGTTTAATGCGTGTATTTTGCATCTTCAAATGCATTCAATAATATACTCTGGAAAGCACATATTCCATTATAAAAAGTGGCTGAAAATACAAACTAACTTGCTAATATAATGCTTGACAACTTAAAAACAATTTCTATAAATGTAGTTTCTATAAGAGCAGATAGCACTATCTTCTACACAGTTCTGCCTAACATTCAAATTAATATCTAGATTTGTAACTCAATGGAAAAAGCAGGTTTGCAGAGAACTACCAGCTTTTAGAAAACTACCTCACTTCTTTCCACCTCATTTTTTTCAGGTAAACCACAGGAAATAACGGTACTTTATAGAAGCCATCTTCAAACCAGTAGAGGCACATAACCACAGAACTGGACTAGATAAATCTAATTCTCTTTAATAAGCTGCCAGCCCATACCACTTTTAAGGATTACTCCTGACAATCATTTCTGCTATACAGTAAATGTTTCTCACATTACTGCTCATCTGAGTACGAAAGAATAGAAGAATCGCTTGGTGAAAATACTCAGATGATCCAAATTCTCTCATTCCTCTTCAGCAACTGAAGCAAATTCTTTCAACCCGCAGCAAACGTGAAAAGACAAAAGATATACCAGCTAGGCACCTGAGGTTTTTCAATACAACCCACTCAACATCCTGCCTCTCTGCCCACATGTAGAAGCTCATGCTTTGGAGACAGAGGGAAATGCTTCAGAATCCTAACACAGTAACAAAGGGCTCCCACAGGCCACCCTGGACACTTTTAAGACATGGGCACCATTCAGTGTAAATGAGGTGCAAAAAAACATCACAGAGATCCCTGTTTCAGCCTCCCCACAACCTCTGACAAACAGCAACAAACATCTGAAAAACTTCAGTCACAGACTAGCGCTGCCTTTACCTTGACAGTTAATACATCTAAAGCAGAGAATGAAAAACTAGATTCCTCATCCTGTAAGCTTATTCCACATCTTCATCCACTAAATGATTAGAAAGTTAGTCAAATTTTCAGCCCAAATATATTTGGAATCTACTTGTAAAAATGTATTTATACTTACATTGTGCTTTGACTTTCATAATTTTTGTCCCTCCCTCATATTTCTTTCTGAAATAATTTTTATGAATAGTCACCAAATCCCTTCCTGTATTTTGCTGCCACGAATGTGCTCAAGTCCTTTCTTGACACTTAAAAGAAGGATCTCTGCTCCCTTCATCACCCACTCACTCTCATTCGCATTGCTCCTGTTTTCATTTCTCTACACAAACACAGGTGACCATATGCTCAAAACATGACCTATAAGCCTGTTAAAATAACATTTTGGTCTCCCTGTCTCTACTTCAAGCAACGTGCCTGCCACACCTAAAATCATCACTCACAGCTGAATCCCATTCAGTTTATTGTCAGCTTCCTGGTAGACAACCCATTTCTCTTTATTTTCATGGAATCATTGAATAGTAGGTTTGGAAGGGACCTCTAGAGATCACCTAGTTCAACCCCCCTGCAGAAGCAGGTTCACCTAGATCAGGTGGCACAGGAACATGTCCAGGTGGGTCTTGAAGACCTCCAAGGAAGGAGACTCCACACCCTCCCTGGGCAGCCTGTGCCAGGGCTCCCTCACCCTTACAGTGAAATAGCTTTTTCTTGTATTTAAATGGAACGTTTTGTGTTGCAGTTTTATTCCATTACCCCCTGTCTTGGTGCCAGCTACAATAGAAAAAAAGGGATGCTCCAACCTTCTGACATCCATCCTTTACATATTCGTAAATGTTATCCAACGCAGCTAATTGAGGAGTTTCCAATTCATCACCTATAACTTTGCTCTATTCCTCTGCATTTCTCCTACTCAGAAATAATTGTAACCCCTTTTCCCATGCCTTAGGAAGACCTGGAAGACTTTCCAGCAACGCCACCCATCTTCACTGCATCTGCAGAGTCCCCGGCGCACATCTTACCGCAAAGTCACTAGTAACTACATAAAAATAAGATTGACCAACACATCAAGCCTTAACAATGCCATAGTAAATACCTGATCACAAAGAAACCCGAATCTGAAAAAAAAAAATTGCTAGAAAGACCTGAAGCATCAAGAAAAATGGATGTTGTGTCATATGTGTTCTTGAACTTTAAATATCTGGGGGATTCATCCAATGGAAAACAACCTTCCCTGCTCGTTTTGACAGAAAATTAAAAATTATTTTTAACAATTTCTGTAAATGAAAGCTAGGCTTGGGGATTATTCTCTTGTCTTTTGGCAATTAAGGATAAAAATCCCCAGGATCTTTTCCTGTTGCCAAAATGATTTTTTTTAATGATAACTACTACCATTAAGTTTAAAAAAAAAATATTTAATATATACAGCTTCTTTCTTTTGCCTGTGTATCATGATTAGCTTAAGTCTATGATGTTATTTAACATAAACGTGTATACTGATAAGCCCAACAAGACATTTCCATGGACTGTAATGGAACACATCTAATACTATACTTGCGCTTCAATATATTGTAGCGTTAGGAACTATGATAGCTATTAAGTCTCAGCAAGTGTATCAAATCTCTTGTTTCAGCAATGGCTCAGTAATTCTTACACATAACAAGTATACAGTACAGCATTATGTAAGGAAGAAAATTCCATTTCAGAGGTCATTAGGCAGCAGTGCCTGTAACTCTTAGTTACGCAAAGGCTCTGAAATCCACAGGACTCCTCAGACAATGATGGATGTGGAGGGGCAGCGTTTGGGACTCAGTATTTCACATCACTGAGAGTTTTGCATTACTGCCTAAACTGGGGTGAAAGTGGTAGAGAACACAAGCCTGCTCTTCCAGCTGCAGCCACGGACATTCTCTCGTGCTTTTCTAATGAACATTTCCTCAGCCCTTTTAAGAAAACTGTTCCACCCTCACTGTCCATGAGAGCAGAGATTTCTGCAAACGGTGCCAACTCACAAGAATCATTCAGCATGGAGATACCTGTCCACGTGGGACTGAACTGAAAACATACATTTTTTGGTATTAATTTACTGAGTGACTGCTTACCAGAAGACTGATTTTCACACTTCTGCTCTGTGGCTAAAATTTCAATTAATGTCCTTGAGGTTAAATAGTTTCCCACATTTCATTAAGTATAGACAATTATATTTACATTACTAAAGCATACATATGGAAAAGGATGGTTTCACTTGAACAAAAAATTGGTCTCAGTAGATAATTGAGTTTCACAGTCTTTTCCACAGTAATTGGGATGCAAGTGGTGCAGCAGTAGAATATAAATCTTAAGAAATAAAGTTCCTACTTCAATACAGGAGTCTGAGTATTAGAAAAACTCCAGAGATGTATGAATAAAGTTTTCTCAAAGATACTGAGATACTGCTGATGTGTACATGGCAAGTAACCACTGAATCACAAAATTCTGCTCAATGTTATCCCACAAACTTCCCAGTGGGACAGCTTGCTTTATAACCATCCAATGGTTTTTAACATTAGTTATCACCTTCTTTCTTTCTTCTCCTTGTAGCAAAGTTAGTGCTGTTCAAAGCCTTTCCATCCTCATTTGAAAACCTCCCCTTGCTTTTAATTTACAGATCTATTTGACAATACAAGGGTATTTACCTCCTTAATTTTCTACCTTGAAGCTATCAAAGAGTATTGTAAGAAATGTTCATCATTGATGCATTCAAAGGAATCAAAACCCTTTACAATTCCCTTTTTTTGGTGAGTATATTGTTTTGCTATAAGGGATGATTCAGGCTACTGTACTACATCTATTTATCCTGACTTTCCGTGCCTGCATGTGAGTTGTACTTTTTAAATTCAGTATTAAAACAAAATATTATCACTAATACTCACTTTCTAGAGAACAAAAAACATCTATTCTTAAAAAACACTGCAAAATTGACAAATATTTTTTGCTCTGCAGTAGGTTCTAACATAAAGTTTTCTTTCCCATTAATGTAAAAATTAATTTAGCAATTCACTAGTTTCATACTTACAAGAAACATATTGAGTGAGAGAAAAAAGTGAAGAATATTAACAACTAAAATTAAGATAGAGCTATAGCCACACATGGTGGAAAAGGTAATTCTGTCCACAAACTCACAGATTGTGAATTAAGTGTGCTCTACGGTCTTATGATCTCCAAAATTGTTCTTGTGTTCAGTCATGTGATGATAAAACTAGAACTGAAATTCTATCTCATTTTAATTTTGCAAAACACAAAAAATGGAAGCTGTGATGAGCTGCAGAACAGCAAAGCCTACAGCCAATTAATTCCTGTTTGTCTTGTGAATGACAGCAAAGGGCCCCACTGGTTAGGAAATGAGCAACTTACTTCTGCAAACTAAATTAAAAAATTTAACCCATGTTTTGTACATCCCAAGCACATGCCCCACTTGCAAGACACAGAACCAGCCTCTTGCCACCACCTCCTCATTACTGTCCTTCATCATGTATTTTAAGAGTAGACACTCTGGGGAGCATCTGGAAGAACAGGACAGAAATCCAGCTCAGCATGGCAAACGACCTGCCCCTGAACACTTCTCCTCAATGTCATTTTTATTGAAACTGGCACTATCCTTTGCCATGAAAAGCAAAATACTACAATAAATTGACAGTAACACAAAAAAAAACCCCAGTATTTCCGTTTTTAAGCATGTTTGTGATCCATGAATATGAGTGTATCTTAAATAAAAAATACAGGAATTTTTATAGCTCTTTTAGAGATCTGCAAGTTTTTGTCACCTCTGAACATAAGCTTTGTTAAAATACTCTCTGCAGCCTGGATTCTCTTTCTTGCTTTACTAACTTCTGTTCAAAACAGATGAAAGACAACAAGCTCAGAATTAGTAAAGAAAAACAAGCAGAAAAGAACTGTCATGCAGCTAAAACCTTATTTTCCTGATAACAGTGGCTCAGGCCTTATGATTTCTTTTTACCAGGAAAAGGACACAAAGATGAAAAGAAAAAAGCCTGCCTTCTATCTGATTTTTTGTTTGGGCCTTTTTTGGGGAACAAATGGAGCTAATTTTCTGATGTATCACCCTGTCCTTTCATGCCACTCCATAACAATTTATCTCCAAGGGATAATAATGAAAATTACACTGAAATGTAACAGAACCACACGGCTAATGGAAGCTTGAATAGATTACCAGACGGAGTGATTTAAGAGATGTTTATCAACTGAGTATCTATTGGCTAAACAGTTCATTTTAACTATATCAATATAACAGAAAGCACTGTGTCAATGCCTACTTACAGAGATGATTTGAAAAGGCTTCCTAAACAATTCTTTTAAATACATACAGTATTGGAGTCCGCTACTAAGCATATAGCATTAGACTGAATATTCATATATCATGGAGTACACATGCCATACACTACTACCTGAAGGTAATTTTTTGTATTTGTAATGGTATCCAAAGGAAATGTCTGTACAGGCAGATTGTGCTACTGTTACCTTGTCTTGAAGCACAATTAGTGAGAACAAGCTTGCTTGCAATACCACATTTTACATGTTTATTGTTCAGAATTAGTGACCTCATTTTGTAAGCTTTATCATGAATTAATTTATTTTTTAACATAAGTTTAAGGTCCTTCCACAAAGTTATGGAACACAGTGTTCTTACTGTTGAGTGCAGCAGAGAAACAAGTTAACTACAACGTATGAATAGGTTTTCTCTCTTGATTTTGGTCACATCCTTTCATCCTGGTTCTTCCTTCCATGGGCATACTTAGCTACCTCACAAGGGATGCTAGAAGGCTTTTACCAATAGTTACAGGACTTCACATTTGTTGTGCAGTAATGAGACATGCTTATTTTCTTAAGCCCTCACTCCTGCAATCGTGACCTTTCCATTTTCAAAATAATAAGCACTTCATCCTCAGCTCAGTTCACTTGCTGGCGTGTGGTCACTTAATTCTTGCATCCTTCCCAGCCTACAAAACATCAGAGTGTTTAGTTCCCCATTCATCTCTAAACAAATCCTGAGAGAGCTTGCAAATTATGGCCAAGTCCCTTTCCTAGCACAGTTAAAGCAATGAAGCATAAGAGGAATAACAAGGCAAAAAATCCACATCAAGTAGAGAAGCATAACCAAAGCAGAGGATTAAAAACATCAGATACAATAAACTGCCTATACAGGTAAACAAAGAATGGAGAATGCTATAGAAGGATGATCCTTTACAGGTCCCCAGAATAAAGTTATGGCTCTGACACATTCTCATTTTTCCCTTCTCTGACGCATCTTCATTCTTCCCTCTCCCCATTTTTCACACTGTATAGGTTTCTTGTGAGATTACACTCATTAACAGGGAAATTCTGTACCAAGAGACACATACTTGGTCCGTTTTGAAGAGTAATCTCACACAGGTAACTATGTAAGCATATATGCAATTAACACCACAATAATTTGTATTTCCAGGGAAGGATCAGTCAATTAAATAACTGCTGTTTATTAAGTAACTGGAAAGATTCTCCAAGACGTATTTTGAAAACACAAAGAGCAATTACCATAAATCAGTTCCATCTATTGCTGGATGTCACAAATGACCCATTTTTTCATGGTATACTTACCAATTTGACTAGCACTATCAGGATTTCAGGCTTGCAGCTGATAACTAAATCTCTGCTTATAGGAAGGTTGGTGAAAGAATACTCCCAGATTTATTCTTTATGATTGATTTTATTTAAATTAAACGGTTGAGCAATCCAAGTAAATCTACGATTAAGGTGTTCAATTTCAAAAGGCAAATCTCAAAAACTAAGGGAACTCATTAGTGAGACGAACAGGAATGAAAAGTTGGAAGACATAAGCACAGGGGAGGTCTGGAACATGTTTAAACTACAATATGAATATCTGCAGAATTTGTAACCCTAGGAAGTGACAAGAGAATTCATAAGAAGGTTTCCAGACCCAGCAAGATGAATTACTTAATAAGGAAGGAAAGGTAGAATAAGCAGAGAGCTTTCAAAGGACAAGAAAAAAAGCTCAGCAGAGGAAACTACAGTCTCAGGTCAAGAAACAGCAGCTTAAAGTGAAATGTGCCAGAAGTCAAGCCCAGTTACAGAGGCCAAAGATACCACAAGTAAACAGAAGCTAAACACAAATCAGGAGACTAATTTGGACTCATACCAAGAACTCTGGAAGACCTGTCATGATGAACTGCAGATCCAACTGCTAGAATTAAAAACCAAACTATTGTACCAGGTTTGGTACCGTCTCCCTGGGAGACAAGACAATGTACTACCTACACGAAAAAAAAAAAGGAGGAAAACATAATTTGGCCAATTAAGACAATTGCTAGTCTAGCTTCAAGAGTTTGCTGAGCTTTAGGAAGACTTAGAAGAAAATTAATACACAGATAAACACCATATGTATTCAGTAAAGTTAGACCAGACAGACAGGTCTTAATCACAAGTCCTGGGGAAAGCGCAGTCCCGGTATTCAGCACATCAAATAACACACCACCAGGATAACACGACTTCAACAAAATGTTATTAGGTGCTGTTATTTTTATTATGGTGTTCATGGCACTAGTCTTGAGCTCAACTCTGCTGCCCTGCAAAACACTCACTTTGCAGTGTTCCTGGGTCTGCAGGTCAGAGGGCTACCTCAAGGGCAACAACGCTAGTGTGTGTGTGTATGTATGTGTGTGTGTGTGTACACATGGTCAAGAGGGTAGAAGGAAGAAAAGCAAACAGGATCAGAGAGAACTAGTGGAGGTGTAAGGCAAGTGGTGTACTGGTGTACGGAGTAATCTGAGGAAGAGACCTTGCTCCTTACTCCATCCACATCAGCCTATGATGCTCATCCAAAAGATTTTACTACTTAGTGGTACCATAACGCTGTCTTCCGGTACAGCAAAAGATTTAGATGGTACCATGTATTTCTACAAAATACTTTTGGGGCAGAGTATTTCTGATCAAGACAATGAAGCATTATTGCCACTAGACAAAGCATAAGTAAAATTTCTGAAATACCACAGCTGCAAACATTCAAGACAGATGCCTCCATGTAAAGACAGAAGGTTACCAAAACACTAAGGACTAGACAACTACTCTCAAGAACATAAGAGGAAACTGTAAGAGCTAGCATTTACTGCCTAGTAAATTAAAGACTGAATGGACTCGACAGAATGATGCATAGGAGTGTGAGGTATGAATCCATCTTTCCTTTAAAGTTAATCCCACACCACCCTGAACTCGCCGAAAACAGGCATGAAAAACATACATATTGCAGATAAATGCACAGTAGTTTCAAGGACAGAGAGTAAAACCACAGTAAAACAAAAAGCTAGACTTGACAGTCCTACACTTACTGTCTTTTGCTAGTTTGACACGGAGTAAAACCCTGGCCAATCCATTTGCTGTAAAAGGTAATGTGGATCACTGGACCCAGGGGTGAGACTGTAGAATCTCACATGAAGTTTGGGGTTGGAATAACAGTTATGTCATTCTTATTTATTCTTCATTTATTTTAAATACAGACTTCATAAATTTTTATTTTTATTCTTCAAAAGTCCGTGGCTCCAGTTTTTCCAGCTTTTTCACCACAGACTCCAAGGCCACTTCATTATACCCAATATGGTATCTGCGTTTCACAATACCACAACTCCCCATAGTATTTAATCACAGCTGTATATACTCATTTCACGTTACATTCTCGCTTTCAGACCAGGGGAATGCCAGTGTTCAAGTGGTGGAAAGCCCCTTGCCTAACGTAACTAAGTTGAGGTTAAGTTAGATTCTTAAAATAACCCTACATTCTGTGACTTTTTTCTTTCTTTGAAAAAAAAGCCCCAGAAATTAAATACACAAATGTGACCACTGGTATTGTGTAAAAGAAGGTTACTGCCAGAAACTTGCTATTCAATATTAGGAGGTCAAATGGACTGGATTCATTAAAAATAAAACATAAAAGCAGATATACAAAAAGACTTCCCCAAGTAGCCTAGAGAATAACTGTGTCTTGACGTTAGTATTCTCCTGTGAAACAAAAAAAAAACCACAACCCAACGATAATTTTTTACCAGAATAAAAACAGAAGCAGCATACAACCATACTGTAGCTTCCAAATTTTGGCTGAAGACGTTAAAAAGTGCCGTGTAGAGTTATTGTTTTATTAAATTCAGCAATCACTTCAGCACACCAGCCACCCCCTGTCACGACAACGACTCCAGCACTGCGCCTTGTCCTGTCGCACAGAAGGCGCCGGTTCAGCTCGTTCCCTGGCCCCAGTTGGCAGGACTCTGGGGTAAAGCACGCTCAACGTTAATAGAGAACAAATGTCTCCCTCAAATTACTTGACCAAGTTAGAAGCATCACAAAAGAGCTCTAAAAGTCCATGCAACCAAACGTCCCTTTTCCAGAAACACACAGGCTGTGAGAAACAGCTGCTCTGACACAAATCACGATAAACGAGAGAGAAGGGAAACGCATTTCGTACTCAGACCCACCGCTACCTCCCCTCGCGTTGTAAGAAAAGCGTGCCGAAGCGTTATCGCGGACTTCGAGAGGCAGCCCAGCCTCTGAAAGTAACAACTGTGAAGTCACGGATCCCAGGCGGCCAGGCGATGGCACGCCGCGGTACCGCCGCCGCCCTCTNCGGCGCGGGCGAGCTGCGCGGCGGCCCCTCGGCAGACAGCGGGACACGAGCGGGCGGGACCGCCGCTCCCCGCGGAGCAGCGCTGCGCGAACCCAGACCCGCTCGGGCAGAACCACCCCCCAGTGCCGGGCGCGCCGGGCGGCCCGGGCCCCGCTCCCAACTTCAGGAGGCAGACGAGCGAGAGCTGTGAGCGGCTTTCCCCGCTCTGCCGCGCCGACCCTGCCCAGGAGCAAGCCCGGAACACCTCACCCCCCCCCCTCCTCCGCGCTCCCCCGCCGGCTGGAGCGGGTGCGTGGCGGCGGTACCTGGGCCAGGCGGCGGGCGAAAGGCAGCCCGGCGGTGCCGGAGGATGCCCGCCGGGCGGAGACGGCCGGCCCCGCTGACAGCGCTTCCTCCTCCTGCGGCTGCCGCCCGCGCCCGCCCGCCCGCCGCGCTCGGGGGCCGCTCCCCCCCGGCTCCGCGACAGGGAGGTGCTGAGGCGGCGCCGCGCCGCCACCCGGCCCCTGCCCGACACAAAGTTTGCGCCGCTCAGCGCCTCCGCGGGGCCGACGCGGGCAGCTCCGCTCCCAGCCCGGCCGGCTTCAGGCCGCGGCCACTTCCTCTTCCTCCGAGTGGCGGGGCCCGGGGCCGAGCCCCGCGCCGAGCGAGAACGGCAGTTGGGGAAGGGCAGGGCAGGGCAGGGGCAGCGGCGCTGCCCGCTCCTCGCCGGCGGGGCCCGCGGAGGGATTGCTCCGCCCGCCGGTCGGGGGGGGGGAAGTCCCTCGCCCGCTGCCCCGCTCAGTCCGCACCCGCCCGGCGCTCCCTGCCCCTCCGCACCCGTGCTTTCGGTCCCACACCGTCAAGCCAGACCTGGGCAGAACCGACCTCCTTTACTCTCAGAGCCTGAACAGCTTTCGCCGCGCCTGTTCTTTCATCCTCCCTTCGATAGCGGCAAACCTTCCCTGAAGTCAAACAAGTTCAGTGCCTTCAGCCCTCCTCGCAAGGCACACGCTCCAGCAGGCTCTGGTGGCACTCTGCAGAGCTTCTGTCAAGAACAGGGGAACACATCTGGACGTAGTATGTGATTTAGGAGAGTCCCACTGCAAAAGTAATCACTTTTTCCAACCTTCTGACAGACTCTTAGCACTGTTGGGCACAGTGAGCTTGCTGTCTGCAAACTTTCCAACAAGCGCTACCCCAACATGCTGGCCTCAGTCTGGATGTGTGCAAGGTGCCCATGCTTTCCCAGAGACAAAATGTTTGACGTTGTCAAATTTCAAAAAGCTCCCACAGGCCTGTTCTTCAGCCTGGCCCCATCCTTCTCGACAACAGCCCAGGTCTGAAGCTCATCAATAGCACCTCCAGAATATAGTCATGTGCAAACACAGCACCAGTGGATCCCATTCCTCATCTCCAGGTCCTTGAAAATGCTGTTAAAATACAACAGGTCTCCCCTTGCCACTGCCCCCCAAGCAAAGTGCAAACCATTGAACTAAAAATCATGTACCAAGTTGTTTACCCATCCAGGTGTCCACCCACCCAGACTACAGAATCCTAAGCACATATAAAAGTAGCAGGGGAGCCAATACTGAAGTTGCCA
The DNA here is from genome assembly GCA_013401255.1 of Urocolius indicus. Taxonomy (NCBI): domain Eukaryota; kingdom Metazoa; phylum Chordata; class Aves; order Coliiformes; family Coliidae; genus Urocolius; species Urocolius indicus. Next base: position 16,864 of record WBNH01004908.1, read on the forward strand.
TGGCATCCACTACCATCCCCATGCCTATAAATGCAACCATTTCATCATACAAAGCAAGTGGTTGGTGAGGCAGCATGGCACGCTGTCTAGACAAATGACATACACAAAAGCAAGTCTGGTCCAAGCAGAATCAGTCATTTTCACAAAGACCAGTTTCCTCATGGTTCCTTCGCCAAACAGTCCTGGCCTTTTCTGAAAAGGAGTGCAACATCCGCCTGCCTTAAAATTCCTGTGGATCCTCTTTATCCCACTCTAAAAAGCACAGAAAGCTACTTTCAAGGTATCAGGCAGCTCTTCCTAGCACCCTCAGACACAGCCTAGCTGGTGTCAGATATGAACAGGTCAAGTTCTAGGAAGAATCCTTACCCACTGCTGGTAGTTCTTTGCTTGTTTGAACCTTGCCTTCAAGCATGCAGGTCAGAAGATCTGAGGCAAAGGCAGCTCTCAGTATACCTGACTTACCTGTGCTCATATTCAACAAGCCTACATATTCCTTGTTCAGTCCCTTATTGTTAGCAGTTTGAGAGCAACACAAAATTCCAACAGCTCTTCTGCGCATCACCGCTCCCCCTACAGGCCTCAGCAACACTTCTGAAAACTCCTTTGCCATAATCTGTTCTTGGTTCCACCATGAGAGTTTGTCAGAGCCACCTAGAGTAGGTCACACAGTAACTCAGCCAAGTGGGTTCTGAATGTCTCTAGAGAGGGAGACTCCACAACCCATCTGGGCAGCCTGTGCCAGTGCTCCTTCACCCTCACAGTGAAGAAATTCTTCATTGTATTTCTTTGGAATCTCTTATGTTCCAGCTTATACTCACTGCTCCTTGTCCTATCATTGATCATGACTAGGGCCAGGGTTGCTGTTACCACATTCCTAAACAATTCTTCCTTATTAGTGGCCACCAATCTGCACATCAACCCTCCTTGACCCATTCTGTACATCTGCTGAAAAAGCTTCCTGAAAACTGCTGGATTGCTTGCATCTCACCATGACACCTTTCCAGCTGTCTGCGAGATTAAGTCCTCTCCACAAATCAGGAGCTGGGACCCATAGATGTCACTGAGGTGCTATTTTAAACAACCATCATGATCAGCTGGTCTGTAATCCACTGTCACCCTCAGTAGCCTCTCCTTTGGTCCTTCGCTTTCTCAACCAGCCTGTTAAACACTCAAGAGCTCCACACATTCCAGTTGCTCTTTTTACAGAGGACAACCCTCCACCTTTATCTTCCCTATTATCTACCAGAAAATGTGTATCCATCCCAAATGTCATGCTTGTGGACCAAGTCTGTAACTTTGCTTGCCACTTGGCTGCACTGTGCTTCCCCTTATTGAGCCAGAAACCTGTTCAGCCACTCTTACAAATACCCTTAATTAATACTGAAACTGCTTGAAGCCCTTGTGCTCAGCAGATGCATTTGCTACGCTTTATCCATTTAAGACTCTCTCCCTACTGTGTAGGAATGGGAGATTTAAATATTTTGAATCATGTAAAACTATAAACAAACAACACATTAGCACTTAAATACAGAAATATTCTGCAGTTTGCAACTGAAGGCTGGTATTAATAAACAAAAATAGATTAAGTACTCTCCCCATCTTCCCCTCAAGTATCCATTAAGGAACAAGAAAATTTCCCCATTCCACACTGAAGTTCTCTTTAAGCCCAACTATCAGCATTAGCTAGCAGTCAGCATTCTAAAGCATAACATCAAAACGGGAAGTGAGGAAAGTTATTTCTTTACCAGTGCTGACTATGAAGCTAACACTATCAATGCATTTTGGGTGGGAACTTGACCCATCTCCTTTCCTTATTTCTTGCTGTGGTTATTTCACCTCCCATTATTTACAGTTTTTCCTCTTTCCTTGTCCTTCATAATTTTTCCTCCACTTTGTTTCTCTGGCTTTCCAACTGTGTGAGAAAACAGCATGCACTCACATCAGGGTGCCATATAATTGAGCTGTTTTTCTGATACTACTGTTAAAAGCATATGGTGAAGGATTACCAAGTGTGCGCTAAGTGCAGCTTTCCCTCTATTACGAACATACCAGGTCATGGATGACTCTAGAAGGAACATCCTGGGCACCAGACCTTGCCAGCATCATCTAGGCCTCAGGAGCCAAACTGAAAAAAAACGTGTCTCACAACACTGAAGACTTTCACCAGTGCAAAGTCTTCCTGGATATGGAAAGGGACATCAGCACTAAGAAGATAAGATGCCGGGATGACCACAGACTACTATGAAGCAGCAGTCCTGTACAGACGAAAAGTGTTTCAAATTAATGTTTACAGTGGGTCACATAGCACAGACTCAAGCACTATAAACCACCTTTCCACTGCTCACTGCAGTCAGGAACTATCACACCTGTCTGCAAATTCAGAGCCATCAGATATGAGGTATTTTTAAGCACCAATTTCAACCTGAAATTTTTCTAGTCCACTGTTAAATACATAATCCATTGAGATATTTCTGCACCTTTGAGAGAAATTTTAACTAAAATGTTGCTCCATAGGATTTTTGAAATGAAAGTGTTTTTCTCCAACTCCACTGTATTACAGAAGCAGCAGACTAAAGCCCAGGACAGGATACCTCTACTATTCCCGTTTAGATCTTTCCACATCAAAACTTAAGAAAACGAAGATGCTTCAAGTGCCTGGTATCCAGGCATGTAAGTTAAAGCACAGCATACAATCCAACTTAGTGCTGTACACACTAAGTATTGCATCTAAGACAACCACCGTGACACACTCACAATTCCACTCTGGCTCACTAGTATTCATATTTTCTTTTTAAAATACACAGTATTCCCATAGCTGGGTATTACTTGCTTCTTTCAGAACCATTTGAGTTCCTTTGATGTGATCTAGCAGTCATTGTGACTAAGATATTTCACGTAGTTCTCTGAAAGGCAATGTTCTTCCCATGAGAAATTTGATGAAATTAATCTAAACAAGCATCCTAGACATTTCAGAGTTACTGTTTTTATATATACATAAATACATAAGTACACACAAACCCCCCTCAGAAGAAACTGCCACACACAAGCGACTTGGCAATTAAATAGAAAAATACTGCTCTAACCACCATTAAATTATAAATAACTGAAGGACCTTATTGCTTTAATCAACAGTAAGATGTTGCCTCCAAGCACCCCATTAGGGAATGTTAGTTTACCTTATGAGTTCAAAAGTGTTTTGATGAATTTCATTTCTATTTGTTTCTAGCCAGTGTAACCTTTCTTGTAAACCCACACATTTAGCAGCACAAGGCTCTACAACCTCCTATGTAACAAGCAGGAGTGATCACATTCATTCACACTTTGTAGTGCTGGGTGCAAATAGGTAAGGCAAGTTCGATGCAGGTGTAAATTGCAACTGGTAGAGCACTGAAGAATTCTGCTTTGCCAAGTAGCTGTTCTTATTTTGGCATGGGTAAAAAAAGATTACTCATTGTGAAAAGCACTGAGAAATCACATGTGCAGCATTTCTCTCATGTACAGTGTTTCTAGTTATGTCACTAGACAATCCCTTGTTTATTCCAAGCATTATTTGAACAACTACTTAAAAAGATTCAGATTAAGTGTAAGTCATCTGGGTTTTATGGATAAAACTCACTGTAATGCCAGTTACAGTTAATTTCACTACCAACTCCAGCACTCCCATTAACCACATTCCTTTTCTCTAGTTTTCAGAGGTATGAGAAATACTTACAGCTCATTTAGAACAAAATTTGTTTCCAGCCAAAAAGCAGACACCTGCAACATCACATTGACCAGGATTCAGCAAAACTTAAGTTCTCTATGTCTGATTAATCAGAAGTAACATCAGTAAAGAAAGTTAGCTTTGTTATTTTCCTGCCGCTCTGCAAAAGCATGCTTAACATTTATTAAGACAAAGCCAAAATGAGGGAAAACTGGACTCCATTTGAGGTAGAAAAGTCAATTAGCATACTTGTCATTTATTGTTAGCTACTTTCAGATCACCAGTGCAAACTGCTATGAAACATCTTACTCTTCAAGGATCAGACTTCTCTAATTTGTTGAAAAATCACCCTTTTGATTTCTAGTTTGTATTCAAGAGGATTATAGCAGAGAGCACATCTGTCTCAGCAATGCCAAATACATCACTTATCCTGCACTCCCGTTTCCCGTTTTCACTTGGTATGAACTGACATGATTGCCAGGGAAAACCATTCCTTTAGTTTTGCACAATTCCTCCGTGCAACGCAACCTGCTACTACGGTTGCTCCAAGAAAGCAACTTTAGCTGCCTGACCCATGTCTGGTTCCAATTTTGTTTCTTCCAAGGCTCTTGCACTCTCAGCATCTTCAATACCTTCTAGTTCTCAGCAGCTTTGAGTCAATGGGCTGAAGAATTCTAGACAAGGAGGTGATGAGATAGAACTTTATTTTCACTCAAACTACTTCTTATGAACTGTTTTCATGTTGCAAAGGAATTAGTTCATCAGGCGTTATTCAGAACTAATAGCTTCTCAGAAACACCAGGAAAACTGCCTCCAAGTCACAGAAGAAACCAAGACAGAACAGAAAGCTATGGAAAAGTCAGGTCTATACTGCTGCTAATCAGACCAGTCCCCTATTGCTGCTGGTGGTAGTGGTAAAACATTTTTGCCTCAGTAGCAGCAGATAGTATACTCAGATACAGCAGCAACTTTTACCTTTCCATAGTTCCAGAAGGAAACAGCTTATGCACACTTACGCACCCAGTCTGGGTCACAATTTTAGCTCAACTAGTTATTAAAATAGCTCATATTGTTTTGAAAGAAGAGCACTTAAACATGAGTCTTACCACTGCAGCATGTTAATGGCTAAGGACATTTTTCTGTATTTTTACATTAAGTGCTTCTATTGTTCATGTGTAGGCAACAACTAGAGAGCTGCAAAGGATAGTTATTAAGGGTCAATTTTGTATTTTGGAAGCTTTCTGAAAGCTAGTTTCTATAGTCTTGAAATTTAAAATGTGGTTATGGCCATAGACTTCTGAAGATCAAACAAAATTATGTAACATTACATGCACATATTTTGACTTAACCACTATCTGATAGGATATGCCTACATAGGAGAAAAGCTGGGGCTACATTTGATAATTACTGACAATTTAATTAATCCTTATTTTACTTTTCTTGAATCTTTCAGTACACAGTTGACATTCACATTCTCACTTCATTAAAATTGTTGGTTAAGTTGCAGAAGAACTTCCAGAAACAGAAGGGATATGCCCCAAAATTATTCTATACAAAAACTGATTCAGAGAACATGATTTACTGCTGCATCAAGTTGGCACTGAAGCAGCTCTTGCTCTAGATGATCAAAAACAGCAGCCATGTTTTCTTTATCAGAAGGGCCAACCTAACCTAGGACTAGAGAAGCTATGACTTACGTCAGACTTTACACAAGTTCTCTTGTATCTCTGCTCTCAGAAGTAAAAATGGAATTTTATTAATTTCTGTAAGGTGCTTCAAAAGCCTGCAAGTGACAGTCCCATGTAAAACACCAACTAGTAGTAAGCCAGCACAGAAGGCTAAGGAGGTCTTCATGTCAGCAAGAAGCACTGATTACTGAAGGAGCTAGGTTATTTATCTGCTATTTCCTTTCTTTGCCTAGTCAGACTAAACATCAAACATCACTCGGTACCATGAGTAATGTATTACTTATAGTCACACATAGTTCTTTCTTGAACATTCCATAGAGTACTATAATCAATGTGATTTTTAATTTCTCCATTACTTTAAAGCTAATTAATATGTAAGAGAATGTAATTCTCAGAACTTTTGATGTTTTAAGATTTCTACCCACCAGATAGCTGGTGCCCAGCTAATGAGGTCAATTGAGATTCTCAACTGAATACGTTTCACTAATATGAAGAAGAACTAGACAAGCAGGCACTTTCAATAATGCAAAGTGATTCATGACATTTTTAGTAAGTGTTAAACAGTTTTACCTTTATAGTCGAAGGATTGGCTATATTCCACAAATTTGCTGCAGCCTAGCTGAGCCAATGGCACAAACAGTGACTAGACCATATGAAACACAAGAATAGGTCACTGTCTTAAGGTTGAGCACTTGATTCCAGCCTTATTGGTAATAACTTATGGAAAGAGTTTCCTGTATTTCCATCTGCATAAACACTACATAGTTAGTCTCAGGAAATTCAGTACTTGACAATCTGAAAATAGGTACATTTGCTACGTAGAGTTCCTCAACCCACAGATGAAAGTATTTCTGGATAGTAGAAGGGATAAAGCAAAAGCAGTTTGCTATAGGAACTTACAATAGTATTCATAACAAACAAGTCAATTAAGTTAAAAGCAGTATCACAATCTAAGACTATCTACTCAAGGAACACTTCTCTCACTTCAAAAAAATCACTTTAAGAGTTTTAACACTTTGACCTGTTATAACTAGTAAAAAAAAAAAAAATACACCCCATGGCAACCACAACCCTTTGTCTGAGCTCTGGTAAAGCAGGATGACATCAAATTTTAAGCAATTGCACATTTGTTATCAGGAATTTTCCTGCAAGTTAACTTAAGACACGTAAGGCTGCTTAGCCACAAACAGATCTGTAGCAGTGTAGCAGTTTCAACGGATGCACAGGACAGATCTAACTCTACTTCCTAGGGAACATTATTACAAGAATTAATCGCATGACAACACATTGTGGTATGTCAAGTGGTTTACACTCTAGTCAGCAGCTCAAAAATACAGTATTATCAAAACTTGCTTCAATGTATTAACAAGTCCCTTTTTTTAGGGAAAAAGGTTGTACGGTTACACAAGTACCCAAGACAGTCACCATAAGGTACATCATATCATAGTGATGCAAGTGGCACAAAGTGCCAGACTCTAGGTAGTCTGTGAATCCACCCTAACATTCAGCATCTTTGGAACTATCTGCACACATAATGAAAAGAGGATGAAAAGCTGAACAATTTCAATCAGCTATCAATTTGTGGCAAAAAGAGAATCTAAACACCAAAACGTGGAAATCCTCCTTTATAGTAAAGATCTTTATCAACCCATGCTGTGATAGTTAAAAATGCATCGCCACACCTCCAGTAATTAGAAACTCACCTGGGTCAGCTGAAGTAGTATTCTGATAGAACAGTGAAAGTAGTACAGATTCCTGATCTGCAGGTGAAAAGTGACTTAGCTCTACCACACTAAACAAAATCATTGCCAAATATGGCAAACTGAAGTTGTGAATACACAGTAGACTGATCTCCAAGCTAGCTTGAAAACAAAGTCACTGATGTTGCACAATCCTTATTAATAATTCTATTTTATAATTGTTTTACTAAAGTATTAAAACTTTAGAAATTTACAGGTATTAATAATACTGAAAAAGTTGTAAGTTAATCCTTTCCCCAAACTTTGGATCTCATACTATGCTGTACATGAACTGTGTATTCTGAATGCATTAATAGGTTTTATACACTAGAAGTATCATCTTGGCCTTCACTACCCTACCTCTACATTTTCTTTGAACTACTCAGACCTGAGAGCCTTTAAACAGTGTTTTATCCTCCACAGTAGTGTTCAGGACACTCTTCAGGTGTCTTCAATCACTAATTGGATCACATAAAGCTGATAAGCTAAAGCTTGACAAAAGAGCATGAACACGGACCACAGTCTAACCCGAACTCCCAAGAAGCAGTAGTATAAAGGAACAGGTATCAAAAATCACCTTCTAAACTTGACCAAACTAGAAGTAACAGGTCAGAACAGGACTGGCCCTCTCCAAAGACTCAGTTACCAAGAAAGTAAAGAGGCTACGCATTAGTTTCAGATATTGTAGACTACAAAACCACACTGGTCTAGGCATTTCCATTATGAATGTGATTGAACACATGACAAGTTCACAAAGTGACCAGCATCTGAACAAGGTAAAGTGAACTCTATGCTCATTAGCATTTCCATACAGACACAGAAATCTAAGTTTGATGTTATCAGTACACTAATAAACCACAATTTTACTTGACTATGTTACTGCAACAGCAAAAGCTGGTATTTTCTGCACTGTTTTAGTTTTCTGGGATAAGGTATGAAACCTGCTGCAACTCTAGAAATTTTACTCCACTATGCCCTGCACTTGGGGAACAATATTTCAGAAATGAAAACATAAAATTTAATCCTTGATCTTACAGTACTGTACTTTTAAAGTATATCCTGCTGTCACAGGTAAAGAGTACAGTACAAAACCACTAGTGGCACTAGTGACCAGTCACATCAACTCCATTTTCCCTGCTAATTCCACCTTCTTTATCACTAGTTATTAAGTAGAATACACGGGATTAAAGAGCAGGTAGTAAGACTCAATTACTACAAAATCAAGTTCTCAGATTTCCTAATATGTCAAAGACACTGAAGTTTATCTGTGTTATTTAAATCAGACCAAAGCAAGTGAACTTTTCTCTCAGGCAATGCAAGACAGCTGTCATGCATGTTTCCCACAGTGCCTTGCAAGAGGCACTGAACAGACATTTCAGCCAAATCCTCATAACTGCTCCTGTACTTAAATCATGTCAGAATTCTGTTTCAAATTAGGTTTGAGATTTCTGCTTTCCAAAATAAAAGGATTCTTTCCAAAAGAATTAACAGTAATAGAACTGTTTCATCCTTCAGTGGCACATATGTAATGGGATATAGAAATACCAGTTTTATAGTTTCTGAAGCTGCACATTACAAGCCAAGCAAGTTGGTTTGAGACGTTATCTGCTGCCAAAACACAGACCCTGCCACTCGAATTAAGAGACCACTCTGGTAGCTGTAACAGGATCTGTCACCAAGAACTCAAACACTAAAGGATGCAGAGTCAACATTAACAGTATTCCCCTACATTTGTTAGAAAAACCTTCTTCAGATAACTTTAATCATATACACTGAACTTCCCTGAATTTGTCTTGACACAACCTGTGGCTTCAGGAGCTGCTTCTAATTCTGCATACAGGGTATTTTCAGCTGGTTAGGTCGTGTATATATATATATACACACACACACAGCATTTGAAAATTACCATATTCACAACAACCACTGAGTACTTCTGGAGAGCTCCAGGTATAAAATACATCACACTATCTACTACTGCTTTTTTGAGCAGTTCCATCACTGAGTTGATGTTTTTTTTATAAAGAACTTATTTTCAGAACTCTGAGCATAACAGAAAATCTGTTGAAGAATCCTGACAGTCTATGAAAGAAGTTAATTTTATTTATCAGCTTTGTTGCTGGTTAGTGGATTGTTATTTAAGTTAAAGCATTAGTAAGTCCATAAAAGGTAAGGATTAAAACACACTGGACTCTTATTGCAAACTTATAACTTGCACTCTATGACATTGTGGCAAAACACTCTGGTAGTACAGCTCATATTGCTCTCCATTCAATTTACACCAAAAGGAAAGATCAAAGAAAAGCTCAGAGGACCTGACATGATCTGCTAGAAGCTGAGCACATCATGAGGATGCTTTCTTGCCTTTTTGATTTTCTATTTATTGACATGTTTCCAGTAATGACCTATAATACTGAACTACACAAATCTTGATCTGGGCAAGTGTAAAAGAATGGTCACCACTAGAAGTGTAAACTTCGCAGAGCAATACCTCATTATTTTTAGCTTCTCCAGCGGTGCTTCTACAGTAACAACATAAGCAAATAGGCAAACTCCAACCCTTTGTTAGTCTGATAACCACTGGCTTCATAGTACACTATTATAAAGCATCATTTTTATTGGAAAAATGTCACTGAAGAAAGCAAACATTTCAGAGAGCCTGTAATTCCCCTGGGGAAACAGACACAGCAACAGAAAATTAAGCGATGTGCAATTTCTTCTAGATAATATCCTCCCTTACAACCAACCTGGAAGTGTCTGGTCACAGGAAACATTGAACACAGCAGGTAGCATTAAGCACTAATGGCAAAGTTAAGTCACACAGCCAAGTTCCTATCCACTGCCAATTACCAAGTACCACTTAGAAGAACAGAGCTATCCGATTTGAAGAAGTGGTCCATATTCTTACTCATTTCAATCCTACCTCTATGTAAAAGGGAACAGAAAAGAAGGCTAAATGAGTACATTCAGAATACACCAAGTATCACTACAGGCTCTTTCTTTCCCCCTCAAAATCTTTGGATTGCAGAAAAAGATAACTGAAAGGCAGGACCACGAAAATCTTTTCTGACTCATAGTCCTTTGAAATTGTCAGGTTCATGTAAGAATTTGATTTGTAAGCATCATACAAATAAACTGAAAAGACTTACAAAGAAGCTAACAGGAATTTTTCAGCTATGGAATACATCAGTGGTTCACACTTGCCTGCCCTGTTTCCCTATGGAGTGCCCAGGTCTGTACTGGCAATATACTCAGAACCAGCAGGCCAGCCTGCTAACAAACCCTGCCTTTCTGCCAAATCTATCTCGCATTTTAACACAACCTTTGGTAATACACAGAGTGTTTTCATGGTGTATATACAGCTGTATTTTTTTATTGCAGAAATTGATTAGCATACAGTAAGAACAGCTACATTCTGCAACAGACAGTTTTTATTGTAAAAAACACAGACAGCAATGTTCCACAAGAGAAACAATTTTCAATTACAGCATTTGGTAGGTTTTTGTTAGCTTAATGCCCCACCTGCTGGCTGATGACTAAATTACATTGTAGCAATTACCAAGAGTCACATGCTATTATTTTTGTCACCAGTAGGTAGCTGTATGCTGTCATGGCAACTGGTACCATTCCATGTAAAAAATGTACCACACAGCTGGGTCCATCAAAGTGTGAAGATTAACACACTGAAATAGAACCTAGGTGGCTGCAAAACAGACATTACTGTATGATTTTTATAATCCATCCACATTGATGACACTGAAGTATTAAAAGGCATGTGAAAAGAAATGCTACAAAAGTGAATTCCATCTTCAGTCTGTAACAATTCCTACAGATTAATTCTGCACCATTTGCTCAAAATAAAAGTAATTAACATAAGGGAAATCTTATTCACAATGTAAGGTTGTCTGTGCTATATATACACACACACTCCTTCACCAGTGATTTTTTTAGCTTAATTACTATTTGACACCTCATAACTAAAGTCTGATCTTTACATAGCACCAAATATGAGAGCCCTCTAATGGCTACAGTGTCAAAGCCTGTAGCAGACTTGCAACCTAGCTGTAAACCACAAAGCAGCTGCTCAGTGCAACAGGGTATCCTCACATAAATCCTACCAAGCCTGAGGAAGATTTTTCTCCCAGCAGCTAAAGACAAGGTAGGAGAAAGCAAGACATTCTAGTAAGGATTTTTTAAAGCTTATATATATGGCCCCTAGTAGTATGTCCTCCCAAAAGCCTGAGGCAGAAATGTGAACCCACCCAAGTTCCAAGCAAGCTCCTAAGAAACTACTTCACCATGTGCATGCAGAATCCTCATTGAAAAGCTTAAGAAAAGCATAATTTATCTTGTTACAATGCACAGGAGCCACTAACACTACTTTAATAATTTAACCACTGCCTACATTCAGTTTGAAGGGGGCTTACAGGCAAGAATTTGATGGATGTAGAGCTCAGCCATGTATGTTTGACCTTCTGAACTGGTACAGGCCAAAACATTTTTACACTTCTAAGCACCAAACAAGCCAACTACTACTGGTTCTACTCCTGAATTGTTCCAGGAAAACCTAAGCTTTAAGAATTCAACAGTCAGCATAATAAAGGAACCAGCAAAAATAAGAAAATCATTTGGTTAAGTTTGTTCTAGGAAAAAAAGAAAATGGCACTACTCAAAGCGTTTTTCTAAATTCAAAGACTTAAAATGCGTACAGGAAAGCAGCCTCCTTATCTGATAGCTCAAACACACTGAAATTTGAACACAACTTACAGGAGTACCAACCTGTTACAGGAGTAACAGGTTATCAGCTAGATTAGAGGGTATGATTTCCATTTATTCACAGTAGCCAACGCCATAACAGACAACACACAGACAACACAAAAAGCCTCTGTAAATTGAGCTAGTGCCTTCCTTCCAAGCTTATCTTGATACGCTGTTTCATCTGAAGAGCCCTGATACTTAACTCTTCAAAAAAAGGTGATCCAGGGTATACTTTTGCAGCCATAGAGAGTGGCTCAGCAAGACTTTTAAATTATACATCTATCCTAACATAATAGTTCACCAAGACATTACACACTAAGAATATGGACTATATACATGATATAGAACTTGAAATATCTGTTCTATTAGGGAATGTAGAACAAACCCCTATGAAACAATTAAGGGAAAATCCTTTCATTTTTGACCAATCACCTTTATGTAAGGTATAATTCAGTATTTTGATTTAGCACACAAATACTTATAAAAGGAGAAGTATTTCTCTTTTGACAGGAAATTCATGTCTATGCCAGATAATACTTCTAATAGAGATCCAAGAATACCATCTGGCTGCCTGTCTTATTCCAAGAATAATTCTGTCAGGTGGCAAAGCTTGTTAAAAGAGGATGAAAAAGGCCACTGCATTAAACAGCCCACTGGGACACTTGAGGCAAGAACCATAAAATAAACCAGTGTCATGGCTCTGTAATACCAAGTAAACATCAGCATTTTATTCTTCTAGCCTGTCAAAACAATTTTAACAAAAAGCTGCATTTCAAGACTTACATGGTGTGTGGGACTCAAAAGCATGCATATGCTTTCTGTGTGCAAGGGAAGATTCACAAGAACTCACTATTGCCTACTAGTTTAAAAATAATTCCGAGAGTCCACTTCATTTGACAATACAATGTAAAGAAGTACAAATTTGCAAGAAGCTCCAGTTGTGCACCTATTTCGAAGATGCCTTCAGCTACAGCCCTATTAAAACAGATGTTTCAACTTTCTGAATTCAACACAAAAAAGATTTACCTACTGTTTCTGTGTTATGCTTATAGGGTACTTCAAAAGAACATTAAAAAATGCATGTTCTTAGTTATAACTTGTTACTTTTACTGGTGTATGCCACAAAATGTACGATTCCCAGATGGGAACAACAACAAAAAAAAATTAAGAGTCTCTGATGAGTAGGAAACACCTAACAAAACCAGCACAACATCATCTATTGGAAGAGAAAATAAACGGCACTCATAAGGCCTGGGCTATGCATTCACTGTGATAAGCCTTCTCAGCAGGCTTGGAAGAACAATTCATATCTAGCACCACCATTTCAAACATACTGAACAATCAACTTGCTCACCAGATGGTCTTAGGGGTAACACTTGGTCAAATAAACTTAAAATATGCTCTCTACATAGATATCTTCTGTTTTATCTCTTCTTTTGGTGTTGAGAGTCTTCAATGAGAAATACACACAGGCACTTAATGCTTTCTTACAGCTACAGCATAAGGCTTCAAATACATCCCAGGGCAATCAAGTCAACTAGAACATTAAGCCAAAATGAAATCGCCATTTGGAAGGAAATAATTACCTTTATCAAGAAACTGACATCACAGCTTTAACTGCCTGGTTAGGCTATTTACGTATTTAAAGTTGCAAAGGGAAATGTCAGGAAACTCCAGATTTATTCTTAAAATAATATAAAGTTTAATCACGCAAAATGATTTTAAAGTTAAAACAGTTCAAAGAAGCTGGTAACGCAGAACTGAAGCATGATCAAGCTACTACCTTCAGAACAGCAGTCTGAGGAAAATATGTAGCACTGATGTTATGATAACATTATATTGATGTTACAGCAACATTTAACAGTACCTTTAGGGACATGGAATAGTGAGCATAGAAAGGGTTAACAGCTTTGGGTTTTCTTTGGGTCGACTTACACTATCAGTACATTGCTACAAATCTGCATAAGGTAGCTCCAAAAAACTGTAATAATAATTTCTGGTCCTTCCCCAGGGAACACTAAGCAGCAGTCCTCAGTTCCTCCTGAGAAGCAACTCAGTTCTCATATGTCTCACTAACCTCCCATTCTTACTTCTAAACCTGGAAATTCAAAGTAAGGTCTGCAATACTAGGCAAGCTCATGTACACAATCTATGAAGGTGAAATTTCCTTTCCAAGGTGTTGTGGACTAGGAGGGGAATAGCAGACTAGGACTTAAAAGAAGTGTGAGACTGAATGAATACAGTTCTCACTTTCCTTTCTTTCAAAATCAGTTAATTACTAGAAAACAAAGTTCGTTACAATAAATTTTTGTTAACTGGAATTCTTGTACAGGGTAATAGATGTTGTTGAAGGTACTAAAGATTTATTATGCCGTACATCTTCTCAAGTTAGCTTTAAATTAACTCGAGTATTAAATTCACACGTTGCTAGAAGCTCAGGAATCCAAGTGAAAATAAAAATTTATTTTAATTGTTTCAAAATACACAACTAAAATCTACATAATTATTAAAATAGGCTTACAGATATTCTTTGATTTACAGTTTGCATCACATAAAGGTATATTTGAAATGCTGTTTCTTCTCACCATTTTAACATACAGGTATCGCTAAAATTTTAAGTAAAAAAGCATATTCTGCTGGTAGCCAATACAGCTAATTACATCCTCACATCTTATGTTACATACGGGTAAGAGAATCCTAAAATTCCCAATGTTAATAGATGCTCAGAGACTGCAAGTACATAAACTGTCATTAATTAACATAAGCACACTGACATTAGGTAGTCTAAGGACAACCAAGACATAAAAGGGCTTCAGCTGAGTTACAACTTTACATCTTCCATTCCACTGATTAAGAGCAACTTTAAAATACCTCTTGGGCACGTAATTGCTTCCATTTTCTGACCACAAGAGGTAACTGGTCAGCATTAGTCACACTGTGGTTTAAGAAAAACTTAAACATAACATGCAAACTGTACCTTAAAGCTCAGAAGAAAATCTGCATGCACAGAACAAACCAAACACGGTTTTCCCATGGGAAGTCTAACATACCAGTTAGTTATCAGGGAAGCATGCAAAAGATTAATAAAATCTAGAACTCTGTCAACTCTTTAAAGCTTTAAACTTCAAACTACTCAAGCAAAACCAACTGTACTGGAACAGATAGACGAGGAACACAAACTTCAACCTGAAGCAACTCTTTGAACAAGGTTATACTTGCATACATTGGCAAACCAAACTGTAGTAACATCAAGTTAATGAATTGAGATACTTCAAATTCTTTGTTGATCACTTTTGACCACTGCTCTTCCTCTCCTGAAGTGATGCATCCTTCTCTCCTGGAATGGAATAAGAGACAGGAAGACGTTTTTCTGGGTAATAATCAGAATAAGGCAAAGTTTCAGGAAAAGTATCCCAAGACATTGTTTACTATTTGCCCCCATCCAAAACTGATAAACACAGCTTCTCTATTCCTGCTTCAGAATACATGTCAGTCTTTCTAAAACAAGAACAGAAAATCTTAAAGTACCACAATAATAAACAACGGAAATTAAACACCACTTGGAATGTAATCAGAAACCACAATTCTACAGAGACTGAACACATGCAGTTAAAATTATGATCAGCTACCAACTTGTACTCCAGCTGACAGCTTTAAGCATACACATATTTTACACAAAGTGTAAGAGCCACCATCCACTGCTGTAAAGACTATCAAGGCTCAAACTCAACATCCTCATTCCAAACTAGGCAGTAACCCAATGCCCTTTCAGCGATTTCATATTGAGAAATGACAACTCAGTCTTACACTTAAAAAAAACTGGGATGGCCAACTCAGACACTTAATGCAGTCTTGTATTAAATCCACTGAATCAAATTCCAGGACCTCTTTCTGGTATTAAGCAACTGAGAGACAACCAAACCCACAGATTTCAGAGCATGTAGAAGAAAATATGCAATTGGTATTCCAGACACTAATTCTTTTCTCTTTATGATATCCTGCAGATGAACAAATTGAAGGTTAGCTGTGTTTCAGGGATTTGATTTTGCTTTCACTACATACCTTAAAGTAGTCTTCTTGGGATACAAAGGTGCTCCTCAGACGGTTCTCAGGATTTAACAAACAGGATACTACTGTTTGTATGCTCCTGTCCACAGACTTCTGAAATAGTTATTATAGGTGCATCTATAACAATGCTACTAGAAGTGACATGGGTATGTCACAAGGTTCACTTTGCATTCAGGATTCCCTTCAACTGTCTTTCAGTTCCTGAGGTATTTGGGGGGGAAGGGGGGGTAGAATTTCTTTTAATTTGGTAAGTCATTATCATTCTTAGATGTTACTTGTAACAGTTATGACCAGCGACACACCAGTTTATTCGTGAAATAGGCTTACAGCTGGAAAATGAAGCCTCCTCCAGGAAACTGAATTCAGAGTCAACTGTTAGCCAAAATGGGGTCACCTTCCACAAATGAGAAAGCGGCAGTAAAATACCCCTAATTCAGATGTTTAAAGTTAACAGTAACTGCATAGCAGCAGGCAGTGCTACCTACCCTGCTCTTTTAGTAGCTACATTTTCCCCTTAATTCTCAGTAGATTAAGTAAAGCCTTGTCACTTAAAAAATATTGTTGTACTTAATGGCAGAACACACACTTTACACAGCCCTCAGCACTGTAGACAAACACTAATTAGTCTCCAGTAAATATGTGGGGCTTCTGAAGTCACAGGCGTAAATCAGATACTGTGGCTAGAGTTTACATACAGTTTAGCAATTGGCTGAAACACAACTACAACCTTTATCTCTGGGATACTGGTCAGAGCATCTCTTCACCAAGCCACATAAACCTTCACCTGCAAGTTACAATGGATAACACCATTGAAATTTTGAGAAAGCACTTACCTTTTGTGGACTGTTAGATGATTGCATGGGCTCTGGAACAGCTGATTCTGTCTGTGGAAGTTCTGGATCTTCAGAGTAGTGATAGCTCACTGAAGTATAAACCTGTATAGATTAAATATTGCAGCATTCCAACTAACACTGTGAGAACATGCACAGCTGTGTTGTCACTGGTCCTCAACTATGCATAAGCTGTGCCAACTTTTATCTTCATACTTTTATTAAAGCTTCATGAGTGGGAGAAGATATTGTACCCTAATCACTTCAGACAGTTTTACTTCCTTCCAAAGAGGATATGTTCTAGTATCTTTTCTCCCCACTCTAATTATTGCTGAGTTAGCTCCGACCTACTTCCCCTATGTATGGGTTTTGCCATCAAGCACGTTGAGCAATGAAAGCTTTCACTAAGAATGAAACAATTAAGTAAGCAATAAAAACCAAACCAAAGGAGGAGCAAGACATCTACCACTGCCCAAGAAGTTGCTTTTCTCCATACAGTTCCTTTGTCTGACATGTAATACATTAGCATACATTAGCATGAAGGCAGCTTACAATGTAAGAAGTCCAGAAATGCCTGAGCCATTTTACAGGGTGTTTTTTGTAACTCTCCACTTCCCTGCGCTTACAGTGCAGTGTTGCAATTGGCAACCCAGTGCAAAGTTCAAATACAACAGAAAAGAGGCTGATAAAGCAGTCTCTGTCTATAGTAACATCCATCCAGATGCTTCTATAGTGGACTGGCAGCTTTTATAGCCAATATTGCCAGGATCCCAACAGCAAGATATAGCATTCACAAGATCACAGAACCATTCCTTTGGAAGAGAAACTCAAAAGACAATCTCAAAGACAATTGAGTCCAACTGTTAACCCAGAACTGCAACATCCAACAATGAACCATGTCCCCAGCTGCTACATCTGCATCTTTTGATCACCTCCAGGGTTGGTGACTTCATCACTTCCCTGGGCAGCCTGTTCCAGTGCCTGATAACATTTCCTACAAAACAATCTTTCCTTAATATCCAATATGCACCTCCCCTAGCATGACTTCAGGCCATTCTCTCCTGTCCTATCACTTGTTACTAGGGAAGAGACTGACACCCACCCCACTACAACCTCCTTTGAGGATCTCTCTTCAGGGCCAAAGCTTCCCCCCTGCCCACAGTACCCAGATTTACCAGTAGTTTTCATTTCCTTGCAACACCACCCTTAAGGATGTTATTTGTCATTATACACAACAACCACAAGGTGTACCAACAGATACCCTCCAAAGCCCTTTAACCCTGAAGCTAATCTCAAGATGACGATATTGTGAGACACAGAAGCCTGCAATATTAACCTGCAGAAGCCTGCAGTATTCCTTGTGAGCATCATCCTCTGCTCTCAAAATGAGTAAGATATCTGACCACCTCAACTGGAGCATTCCCTTCGTGAACAGAAATTGTGGTTATCCACCTAAGAGGCAGGTATACAGCAGAAAACTGAAGGATGAAGTCTCTGATCTCAAATGTGTCTATCTTCAAGTCTCAAGAATGATACTTGAAGTTGCTTAACTGACATAGCTCTAGAGCAGCTGTCTACTTATATAATCAAGCTTAAAATGCCTAATGAAAAAAATCACCATGCATGTCCCTAAAAACTCTTTGGTTTGCTACCATTTAATGAAGTGATATAGTCAGGCTGGATCATATTCATGGCTGTTATTCAACAAAAACTACTTCAAGCCAACTAGGTAATTAGTATTTCAGTGACTTCTGAACTTTTAAGTCTGTTTCTGCTCCCATCAAAGCAAAGGTAACTCTCACTAATAGAAACACAGAACTTTCCATGAAAAGTAAAAGGCCACTTCTCTGCTGAGAAGCTGAAAGTAAAGCTTAGTACACTGGAAGTGAGTGGGAATGGAGTATTCTAATATGCTCAGAGACAGAATTGTCAAATACATGCAGGAAAGTTTCTTTTTGTTTCTCCCTTTACCTTCCACATATTCTATACATCTGCTGGGAACTGGCTTGGAACAATACTATTTAAAAGAAAATCAAGTATTACAGCTTTTAAACATGTACTCAAAACTTTGCCAAATAAATACAACATTACATCCAAAGAACACAAAAATATCTAAGATTGAAGTGCCACCATTGTTCAAGAAACATACAATATTTTTCCTCTCATGGATGTCATTTGTGTAAAAATCACAGGAAGTAAATTTCTTTAGAACCCATTAGCTTGTTGCATAGCATGCAACAAGTAGTAGTATTATAGAGAACTTACAAGTCAGGATTGTGAATCAGGTCACAACTTATTTTTCTTTAAGCTTTTCATGAAAAGACAGCTCTGTTCATTAACGTTAGAGTTCCAAAATTCTGTTTCCAGAAAACATAGCGACACCATAAAACAGGCAGCTCTGTTCTGCCAGACATCTCCAAAAAGCACACCACATCAGCAAGAAATCAAACAATTACTTGCATTGTCAGCAACTAGATTTGTGTAGACCACAAAACCAAACTATTTGTTGATCTGTATGTGAAGTATCAGTGTTAAAACAGACCGAGTAGACAAAATTCCCAAAGTTTAACTTCATAGACTTACCGGAGGCATAACGTAATTTCTTTGCTCCCCAGCAAGCCATTGTGGTTGAACCTTAAACAAGAATTGGACAAGAACCAGCTCTTACTCATCCATTTCCAACATAGGCAAGTATATTTGGATTTTTCATTAAAAAGTAGTTTACAGTCTCCTGTCCAGCAAGATGGCTTTTTCCACACATTCCTCAGGTAGTATTCAGTTCAAGACCATCCTTAACTGAATTTCAACTAACTCTTTCCTCTTCCCATATTTAAAAAAAAATTTAAAATTACATTTCTGAAGATCAGGAAAAATAATGGGGAAATCAGAGCAGCCACACGTATGGGAAAAAAAAAACCCTCAAACCTATAGTTACTTTCAGTTACTGAACTAGTTTAAATTTAGTTTGGTAATTTAGTTTCCATAACAGGACTTGCTAACATTTCACTTAAAAAGCTACTATCAGCTACTTAGCTTGACTAAGATATTCTTAGAACTCAAGAACACAGTACATATACTCTGTATACATCCCATATTTATATAATCCAGTAAGACTCAGTGATTATTTTAAATAACTCAACAACAACTACCCACACTACACTATGTACCAATAACAAAACTCAGTGCCATGAGAAAAAGCACTACTGATCCATGTACTTATTGCTAATTTGGAAGTTATTTTATCACTGCATACTGTAAAAAAAATCAAATAACACTAACAGAACAGTATGCTAAGTTATTCAACAGTTTTTATTGCATTACAATGAAGATACCACTATTTTGTTTTTTTCCATTTCTGTGGAGCAAGAGCTGAAGGGAAACAAAAAAATGAAGAGAAAAGTGGAAAGTTCAGAGCCCACTCAGCACTGTTGACTCCATTTATGTTTTGTCAGGTAAATACCCCTTCTGTTGCTAATCAAGAATTACATACCTGATAATTGTATGCTGGCTGATAGCCTAGAGGAACTTGCTGCTGTATCAATAAAGCTGGTGAACTGTATGGGTATGCCTGCAAAACAGTTTTTTTCAAAGATATAAGTTCAAACAAGATAAACTATGACACTTGTTTATGAAGTCAGAAGCAGATTTTCAGAAATAAGTATTCCCCCGTTGTTACTTCAATTTCAGTTTCAGACTAGCTTCATTAAAAGCAATCCTTTCTAATCTCCCATGAAGCTTCAGCACTTCAGGCACTAAAGTCTCTTGAAAGTGGGATTCTAAAGTGCATTACACATCTAAATATCCCACACCTTTGCTTGTAGCTGATCTTTTAAATTACTTGCAAGTACAACTCATAGCATTAACTTTTTAAAGAATCAGCAAAGTGCCACTATCAAACTCTCTGCCTTAGAAAGAAGTCATTAATATTGCCTTATCACATAGGGTTAATACAGGAAGAGATCATAATCCAGAAAGGCTTCTATTCCCAGTACAGGACTCATAAGGTGAAAAGGTATTCTGCCTATACCTCAGTAAAAATGCTTATCTGAAGTACCAATGAAGTAATGGCTGCGGCCACACTGTACTGGTCACATCTTTTAACAGCAGATGCCGTACTACAGTGTTCTTCCAAAGACATCAGCAGTTCAAGAACTAGAATTTGTTCTGCCAGGAAAAAGAAGTACTACAGCCAACTTCTGGTTTCATACTTGTTTTAAAAAAATACATCTCAAGTTTGTGCTTTATTCTGAGGCAGGGCAGCAGTATATTAAGTATCAAGTACATTTGTGACAAGATCACTTAAGAACTGTTATTTAATTAAATCTTAACTCCACCTTCAACGGTTTGCTCCTTCTCAAAAAAATGTATCTTTTGTTTTATAAAGAATTACTGAATATTTGTAAATGGTTTCAAGTTGGAGACTTCCTGTTGAGAAAAGCAATATGAAAACAAACAGTGAAGACTGGAATATCAGTACATGTCCCTGTAGTTTTATGTGCAGGTGCTTGGACCTTCAAAAATATTTAATTATTATTCAAAATCAGAGGCACAAAGAGCTTTACCTGAACATAATGCGTTACAGGGTTCATTACAGCTGCAGGTTGCATGTATGTCTCTGTATTCTGATTACTCCATACACTATGGAACTGTGGTGCAGGAGGATTGAAGACCAATGGTCTGGGATGCACATAAGAACCTTGTATTAAAAAAAGAAAAATTAAGTATTAAGATATTTTTACAGGTATTTCATCAAGATGCAAAAAGCATTTTGCCTCTTAAATTTAACTCAGTATTAGCTGTACTGTGTTACTAATCCAAGTTTTATCATCAAAACTTCATCTGCTAAAATGGATCTGCGAGTATTTTCATGGGTAGTTACAAAAAAAAAAATCTAATATATACTTGTAATATAAACAACTTTGGTTATATGTACTTACACACATTTTGTTGCTTTCTAATTGCTGGCCCCAGTTTCAGCTTTTTGCCATGGAAGTTCATTGGTGACTGAAAGATAAGTGATTTGGTAAGCTAGGGAACCAATAAGGTGGGCAATTTACCTGATTTTTAGAGAGATTTTACTCTACTTGACCACAAGTACCATCAACTCATACAGACTCAATAGCCTCCATTATCCTCTGCCACCTCAACACCTTACACCTTTTAATTTCCTGCAGTGCTCCAAGGACACATGCGCTGCTACTCATCAATGCCAAACCTATTAGGTATCACTTGCCTCGCTAGCAAAATGCACTATTAGTAGTTTTCAAGTAGACATTACTGTCAGCCTTCTGGTTTTATACACAGATTCAAGTTATTGTCTCAGGAAGCTATTAAAGTGACCAGAGACTAAGTTGCCTTGAAACCCTATTGTCACTTATCTTCCTTCTCACAGATTTCCTAAGAGGTTTCATGTAATATGTTAGAAGCTGCCTACTCTAATACTAAACGAAATGGAAGGCTGTCTAAGCACTGCTTTTACCTGCATGTTACTGCATTCTCACTATAGAGAAATTTTCTACTGTGTTCCTTCAGAACACGTTTGGATCTCATTAGTATTTACAAGTCTATAAATGGTGGATGTCAAGAGTCTGGGACATCCTTTTTTTTTTTTTTCTATATGGTATCTAGCAACAGGACACAGGGTAATGAGAAGAAAAAACTATTTTACTGTGAGGGTGATGGTATAAAGGTATTCTCAGTTAAAGTCAGCTGCTCAACAGAACAGTCTTATTGTCAGTTAAACAACAGGAAGCTTTTCCAGTCTTTTGGTGAAAATCAAGAATGCCCTGATAGGAGTTTCATTGCTCTCCAATTTGTTCAAACACATTGTATTCCTCCTTAAGGAGATGCACAGTCTGTAAATACATTGTAATGGTCTGACATGAAGCCGTTTCTGATAATGGGGGAAGGGGCTGTAAATAAGGCTCCTGTAAGAAGTTGCTAGAAACTCTCCCCAGCCCTGAGCCAGACCCACTGCTGGGGCTGAGCCAATTAGACACCTCCACTATCTCTTTTAAGAAGCAGCTGCACTGGGGGGGAGGGGGGGGGGGTGTCTTCCTGTTCCTTCCATCCCCTCTTTTCCAGCTGGTGGTGGTGCAAGGAGTTGGAAGAGAGAGAAGCGACCATGCAGACTCAGTCACATGGTCAGTGAGGGAAGAGAGGAGGAGGTGTGCTGGAGCAGAGACGCCCTGCAGTCTAAGGAGAGGACTAGTGAAGCTGAGATTTGTCTGCATTTCATTAAAGACTCCGTATCAGGGGCAGTGACTATGACCAGAAGAGGCCATGTCTCATGTGAGAATATGTGACTCCATATTCACAGAAGCTGCAACTGGGGGGAAGAATCCACTCCAGAAAGGTTCATTAAGGACTATGTCCCATTTGAAGGACTCTTTATTGGCAGAAGCCTTAGCTGCTAGGAAGAACCCACACCAGAGAAGTTTAAGGACTGTGTCCTGGGAGAAGGATCCCATATCTAAGCAGGGCAAGAATGCCAGGAGTANATAAAGGTATTCTCAGTTAAAGTCAGCTGCTCAACAGAACAGTCTTATTGTCAGTTAAACAACAGGAAGCTTTTCCAGTCTTTTGGTGAAAATCAAGAATGCCCTGATAGGAGTTTCATTGCTCTCCAATTTGTTCAAACACATTGTATTCCTCCTTAAGGAGATGCACAGTCTGTAAATACATTGTAATGGTCTGACATGAAGCCGTTTCTGATAATGGGGGAAGGGGCTGTAAATAAGGCTCCTGTAAGAAGTTGCTAGAAACTCTCCCCAGCCCTGAGCCAGACCCACTGCTGGGGCTGAGCCAATTAGACACCTCCACTATCTCTTTTAAGAAGCAGCTGCACTGGGGGGGAGGGGGGGGGGGTGTCTTCCTGTTCCTTCCATCCCCTCTTTTCCAGCTGGTGGTGGTGCAAGGAGTTGGAAGAGAGAGAAGCGACCATGCAGACTCAGTCACATGGTCAGTGAGGGAAGAGAGGAGGAGGTGTGCTGGAGCAGAGACTCCCTGCATTCTACGGAGAGGACTAGTGAAGCTGAGATTTGTTTGCATTTCATTAAAGACTCCGTATCAGGGGCAGTGACTATGACCAGAAGAGGCCATGTCTCATGTGAGAATATGTGACTCCATATTCACAGAAGCTGCAACTGGGGGGAAGAATCCACTCCAGAAAGGTTCATTAAGGACTATGTCCCATTTGAAGGACTCTTTATTGGCAGAAGCCTTAGCTGCTAGGAAGAACCCACACCAGAGAAGTTTAAGGACTGTGTCCTGGGAGAAGGATCCCATATCTAAGCAGGGCAAGAATGCCAGGAGTAGTCCTCATCTGGGCAGAGAGAAGCAGCGGAGCCCATCTGTGAGAGACTGACCACAGCCCCCGTTCCCTGCCCCCCTGAGCCATTGAGGGGGGAGGAGGTAGAAATATTGCAAGCAGTGAGCTGGGCCTGGGAAGAAAAGAGGGATGGGGGAAGGAAAACGTGCTATTTGTAATTTTCCTCAATCATCCTACTACCTTTTTGCTTTTTGTTCTGCTCTTTCTTGTAGGTATTAAAATAAACTTTCCTTACTTTCCTCTACGTCAAGTATTGCAGTCTGTTTTGCCTGGAATCAGTGAGCCCTCCTTGCTCCTTGATACTTGGGTTCCCCTGCCCCTGCCACCTCCCCCCACCCCCCCTCCATCTCACTGGGGCCTCCACCACCCTGAGGAGGGAGGGGGTGGATGGAGGGCACCAAGAAAAAGACTGTTGTGATGCTTCTTTGCTGGTTGGGCAAAACCACAACACACATCTGAACACACCACAGAACACTAAGTTTATGCCTGGAAATAAGCTCTCAGATCCTAGAAGTATATGAGAGCTTCAGAAGCAAATGACAGACTCTTCATCCACCAGTGACATCAGCATTTTCTAAGACAAAGACTTTAGAGAGCTAAATGTTTGAACATGTGTTATTTGCAGTTACTGAACTAAATTTGAGGAGGAAGGGAAAACAAACAGCTTTGTCAGGAGTCTGTAATGTGCTGAAATCTATCAGAGCCAAATAACAGATTTGGTTGTAAGCACTGAAGCTGAAGACTTCTCTGATACTCAACCCTAAAAGCAGAAGGACCATAACAGTTCTACCCCTTTACCTCCTCTGTAAACTATAAGAAAACGGTATGCCACATTAACAGCTGCATCTTACAACTCAGAGGCACTTCAACACCCAAATACACAAGTACTGCAAGAGACAAGGTGTACTTCAACTGTTGAGACATAAGTAAAAAAACCTAATATTGGTTTTTATGTTACTGTTATTCCAAATATTAATGCTGACAGATCTGCCACAAGCACAAGGGTTCTATGACAATCACCCAATACAGAAGAAAGCAGAAAAAACACACGAGGCTTTCAAGCAC
Source organism: Urocolius indicus (assembly GCA_013401255.1). Classification (NCBI taxonomy): domain Eukaryota; kingdom Metazoa; phylum Chordata; class Aves; order Coliiformes; family Coliidae; genus Urocolius; species Urocolius indicus. The sequence continues at coordinate 42,042 of WBNH01004908.1, forward strand.
GTAACACTGCATTGACACAAGACATTCAAGCACATAAAGGCTAAAACTAATTGTTTCCTCCTGAATATACAGTGATTCTTCCATCAGAAGAGACCTTAGCAAGTTTACTTCTTAGGCAGCACCAGACTTTCCTTGTTCCAGACCACTCTACAGAGTGCACAACTGTTTCCTCTGAATGTGTTTCCAACCCTTCACTCATCAACTTGTTCAGACAGTTTAGACAAAGAGCTCACCTCTATTATTTTTTGAACATCAACATTGTCCAGGAAAGACACAAATCCATACCTGAAATGAAAACACAGGTTACTCAATAAATCAGCTCAATTATTTTGAACAAGACCAGTTAACTGCATATTGCGCCAAGTACCTTATATTGCATGCCAAAAGTATCAAGTTTCAGCATGGAAGTGTATATGCTGCTATGCAGCATTAATTACTATTGGACCAGATGAATGGAACTGAATGGCAGACTCTAAGATCAACTTGAAACAATGTAAGGGCTATTCTTCCATTTCAGCTACTCAAAAGGAGCACTACTGTTGATATTACTAATTGAAAGTAAAAGAAAACTGTCGTGGATTAAGATCTGAAGTAGTATCCAGTTTGATGTTTACTTCAGAGGTTTTTATGAAAGCAGGCATTACAGGAACAGTGACACTAATAGGGGAGAAGATCCTTAAAGAGGTTTTTCAATGTATTTCAGCCCTAGCTTCTCATCTATAAAATGAAGATAAGTTTTAGGGCATTATAGGAACAGTTGTACCAACTACGTATGCCAATTCATCGCCAATACTCAGACATGCAAGTCTGGCTGCTTTCTTCAACTCATCCTTAAGAATCACAAGAGCACTGACCCATTGCTCTGAATAAATCAGCTACTCCTTCTCTTAGGGATCCTGAACTCTCTCCAGACTGTTAACTACTCTAGCCATTGGAAGAGTCACACCATATAAAAGAACTGTCTGCATAAGCATAATGCAAGTTTCAAGCTTTGCCATTGGTTAAGTGACAAAAACCCTCTTTCCCCTCCTGAACAGACAGACTGAGGTTGGAAAAAAATCAGGTTATGCTTTTCAGTATCATAGAGATTTAGGGACAATCTAGATTTACTGGTTCCATGGTCCCCACTCACAACTGCCAAGTACAGCTAGTGTTAAGGCATTCAGTGTGTCAAGTGTGTAGCTGCACATATCATGTATGATAGAATTCTAGTCACATAACCAGCTACTTATATTCATGTTCTACTCACCCTTTGGAAACACCAGTTCTGTCAGTGATTACTTTCACCTCTTTCACAGTACCATATCGTTCAAAGAAACTCCGAATTTCTGTTTCATTCATCTAAAAGAAACAAACTCTTAAACTTCTTCAAACACATTCACTGTTTAGAATCAAGTTAAAGCAGACAGTACTATTTTTTAAACTTGTCTTCTCCTACCACAAGAACTGAAGTTACACACCTGTTCCAAAATTCTCTTATGACACTGCCACACCTTAAGATTGGTGAAAAATATTAACATACAAAAAACACATAAAATAGGAGTTAAATTATCATTTCCTTCCCACTCAGGTGCCTTACACCCATTATAAAACAATTAAAAGTATATAAATACCCTTAGATCAATTCCACCAACAAAGACTGTGTTTGGTATTATTTTTCCTTCTGGTAAAACATATCCATGGCTGGTTGTTGATGGACGGGTATTATCCTCCGAGACACCCCCACACTGGGTCTCCACACTTGCAGACTGAAAAATTTAAACACATTTCAGTCAATTATTGCAGTACACAAAGATACCAGAATGTCTGTATCTTCCCATTTATATAGCATGGGGCAAGGAATTTCAATAGCACCTTTACAATTACTTAAAGAAAGTATTTGCTGCAAATATATCATTAGGAAAAAAGTAATTATCCTGCAGAGCTTTAGAAACCTAAATCTACATCTAGCCCTGCCTGATTAGATGAAGCTACCATTGTTGCTACTAACAGACTAACTGCAAGAACACTAAAACAATTATTTTCAGAACTTCAAATTCCTTTCACATGCACAAAAAATTTAATTCTTTGAAGATACAGTTTATTGTAAATTATCCAATGGGACAATTTCCATCACTGTTCTGGTCAAAAGATTTAAATATTTGAGATGCAAGTAAGCTTACAAACAATATTAGAGCAGAGGTGACAAGTTAGCTGTAAGAAGGGAAACCAGACCTTTAGGGTATACTCAGACTACTAATTTTCTCAGAAGTCAATTTAACTACAACAGAAATGTGAACGACTGCAGAACACATTTGAGTTGCCAGCACCAAAGCAGGATCTTACACAAGCACTGCACGTACAAAAGAATTGCAAAGAATGTTAAGATTATAAAACTGTAGTCATGAAATGTTAAAAGCATGTTGTTACAACCTAGGAGTTATGAATTAATTTAGCATAGAGGAAAATCCAGTGCTCCCTAAACAGTAATTCAGTATGTTGTTCAGATGGAACAGAACACATGCAATTCCATTCCCTGTTACCAATGCTAGCAATTATGTGTTCCATACCCTGCATAAGGCCTGAAGTGTGCTTTCCAGAGGTATTTTAGTTTTTGTAAATAAAACACGAGCACCATGGGTATGGCACACTCTATGCCCTCTTGTCTTCTACTCTTCTGAATGCATGGATCAAACTACATGCCATGCTTTACCTGGGTGGCAATAACAAATTTACTCTAACCAGTTCAGTGTTACTCACCTCTCTGTACTAATGTACTTGAAAACATTAACAAACATTTCCTTACAAATTCAACCAGTGTGGTATTATCCCCACTTCAGGTACTTCAAAATCTGATTTAGTCCAAGTTACCTGTATAATTTGCAACACATACGTTCCAATCTTTCAATTTTTCCCCATGTTTAATGCACATTTAAACTGCAGCTGTGGGTAACAACTCATTCCACCTGGATATCCAGTAAGAGAAAATTACAAGAACCAAACTATACAGGTGGCACGTGATTTGCCCAGCAATTAAACAAAGGCAAAAATCAGAACTCAGCCCTCCAAACAAGATTTCAGTGTGACTGAACCAAATTAACACCACCCCATTACTAAAAGCCAGAGCTTGTTTACCCCATCTCTCTTCCTACATCTTCTCTGCACAAGTTGTGACATTTGTCAGTTCATACTAAGCTGGTTCAACAAAATTTGGCAGGAAGAGTAACACAAAGTGAGCAGTTTTTCACCCAATTAGTATTCTGCTATTGTAGATAACAATTAGCTTCCTATGCTATCAGACAAGCACCAGATTCACCTCAGGATTAGTGGATGCAGAAGAGGAAACTGAGATGGAGGAGGCTTTCATCTCTTCAGAGAGGTACTAAGCCACTTAGTTCAAAACCATTTTAGGAAGCTATACCTTAGACAGAGTCTGCTTCCACTACACCTGATACTGGTGCCTAGACTGAATTTACTCACCAACTTTTCCCATTATCTTCTCCCTCTATCCTCCAGTGATGTTTGCAACTTCCACAGTCCCATGGTAATACAGATTGTGTAAGAGCCCATTTCTGCCATGAACACAAAAAAAAAAAAAGGATCCTTCTACCCCTTCCCTCTTATCGTACCAGGACAGCTCTTTACATCTGTACTAACAAAACTATCCTATATTTCACAGTGTAAAAATTCTGTAGTACTTTCCAGACACATCTGCTTCTGACCCAAGCTCTTTATGCAGTTATGTCAACACTTCTGCCAACAGAACAACAAAACAAGAGCAAAAGTTAAGCAAGAGGTGAGGAGGAGACCACTTCTTTGGCTGCACCCTCATCTAAAGGGCATCTGAACTGAAATCTGAGACTGCAACTCCACAGTAACCTTAAACTGACCTAACTGTTGGCTTCTGCTTCTTTCTTTCTGGATCTGTTTCAGCAAACCAGGCTAAAAGAGGAGTATTCACTTCGCTGTGCAAATTCTCTGGCATCCTAAGACAGGAAACCACTCACAGCAGAGGCACCCAACAAGTGCCAGAACCAGCACAAGGAAGTGGGTAGGCATACAGATACTGCTGGTAGGTAAGTCAGATGGCTTTGGCTGCCATAGAAGTGCAGCATTTGTTTCTCAGGCTAACTAAAGACGCAGATCACCACTGCCAATAAAAATACATTTCATACTTTCACATGTTAAATATCTAAAAGAAGTAATGAACAGACTACCTGGGCATTCAGACAAATTGTTCCAACACAAAAAAAAAAATAAGCTTTAAAATATGTTAATACATGTACTTTTTAAGAACTCATTAAATGAGAGCTGCTGTTGAAAAAGGCAGTTGTTGAAGAGACTTGTAAGTTGTAATATAAAGATAGGACACAATCTCCTTTCTAAGTTACTTTTCAGGTCTTCAGCACTACAAATTAAAATATTTGCCAATTCAAACAAAAGCATTGTCCAATCTAAATACAAGTTATTTTAGTAATGCAATGTCTGTTATTACACAACCTATGTAGCACATGTAAATGGCTACTTCCACATACAGTATATTTAAAGAACTCACACTGATGCTGAATCAGTGTTCAATTCTCAAGACATCTGAAGTTTTCAAAATCTGGAGAACTCTTTTAAGTCGATTAATTTGCTACTCTGAAACTACATCATCAGCTGAAGCAACCCAACCCTTCAGAAATACCTTAGGTGGGGTTGATTTGTCTATATATCACGTATAGTATCTTTGATATTAAATTTCTAAGTATCAGGAAACTTAGGGGTTGCTCAGTTTTTTTTCAGCTGACTGTAATTAACAGGGGCTTCCCCCACCTCCCCTTTCTCTCATTAGAAGGTAAATGTCATCAGCTTGCAGTTTGTGTTATTTCAGCAAGCATTAATTTTGAGTTAACGCCAGTAAACCGAGTTAACCCTCTTTGATTACAGTAGTCATGAGGCTATAGCTAGGCTTTTGGCAAAAAGGAGGAAAAAACAACAGCAGAGGACTATCGTCAGGGTCAGGTGGTGGCAATTCCTGGCTATTTAAGTGGGTTACAGACATCAGTCTCATACACGCCGAGAAGGAAATCTTCACTTTTGGCCACAGAGTTAGTTACCAGTCCCTGATTTCTCAAGCTTCTCCCCATTCTTCCATTAAACGTTTTCTCTTTCGGTTTAAACGTTTAAAGCTGGCGCTAACACGTCCTGCTGTGCAGGAACCGGTTCCCATGACAGCACAGCAGCCAAGGAAGCAGCCGTGCGCGGCGCTCGCAGCGGGCAGCAGGCGGAGCTCGCGGCCGGGCAGCCACTCCGCCGCTTGCCCGCGGCACCAGCGCCGGGCAGCGCAGGCGAGAGGCGAGAGGCTCAGCCGTAGCGCTTTTAAAAGGCTTCACCCACTTCTTGGAAGAAAAACAACACCCTACTTGGACGTCGTTGTTGAAGTTGGCTGGGCCGCAGCTTCGAGTTCCGTTTGTAAAACACACTCCGGTGCAGAGCCATCAGCTGGTTCAGGCCGCAGCTCCCGCTCACCACGTGGCGCCCCACAGAGAAGCGCGTTCTGTCACGTAAAAAGCCCCCAGACCAACCCCATCAGGCGCGGAGGCTCAGGCGGAGCCGCCGGGACGCAGCCGGCCAAGGACCGCGCGTGCCGCGGCCTTCGCGCCTCGCCTGCGCGACGGGCTCCTCACCAGACACAAGGCGCACGACGAGGGCTGAGCGAGGCGGGGCTGCGAGGGCGACGGAAGCTGTTGGAAAGCCTCCGACGCTCGGGGCGAGGCTTCTCCCCGAGCCCCAGGAGAAGCGGCGCGGGGGGTACGGCCGCTGCGGGCAGCCCGGGGCGCTGCGCGGCGCCATTTGGCACGGCCGCACCACAAAATGGCGCCGCTCTGCAACGCCCTCCCCACACCACGGCCTTTACGGCTACGGTCCGTGACGCTTTTTTTCCCCACGCGAGCCTCGAGACTTTTAATTTGTGGGATACCATCCCTGACCTTAACCTCTCACCTCCTCTCACGCCTCTCCTAAAGCCTTCAAGGCATTAAAACTGGCAGCAGCCCTCAGCCCAGGCAGCGGCCCACTGCTTACAGCGTTGCACCCACACTCCTGCGGCTGGGCGCGTCCCCGTTCCTCGCCTGAAGAGGCAGCAAGAGAAGCCCTTACGCTCAACCCTCACACCTCGGCTCCCCGGGGAAAGAGGCGGCTCAGTGCCCCCAAGAAGAGGCGCGCCCCAGCTTCGGCCCCTGCCCACAACCGCTCTCCGCCGCTCCTTCCCTACTCACCATCATCCACCGAAGCTGAGGCTACGCCCACACACTCAAAACCCAACGAGGCCTTTAAAACAAAAACAGCAGAAACTTCTCTGAGAATACAAGCACCGGACGCTCCTCTCTTTTTTTTTTTTTTTTCTTTTTTTTTTTTTTCTTNGCGGCGCCTGCCGTGCCTGTGTTTGGGGACAGTACCTGCAGGCAAAGGGTGAGGGGTTGCAGTAGTTTGCTCTCTTTGTTGGGAGGTGAAGGAGGGCTGTTACTCGCGGCCCTGTTGTTGAGCAGGATGTTGCTGTTGAGCGCGCGGTGTCAGCAGCTCTTGGCATTTTGGCCCTTGGTGGTTTATAGAGGCTTGAGAGTGGTGTATTGTACAAGAGGCTTTCACCTCCTTTGAGACAAAAGGTGAAACACTTTCGTCAGTGTTTTAATGATAATGGGTTATGTAGCTCTTCTAGAGCAATCTGCTTCCATGGCGTCTCTGACTGGCTGTACCGAAAGCGAGCCCACTGTGTGTGTGTGTGTTCACCAGGAGCGAACCTCTGTGGGAGACCTTTGGATTTTACAGTAATGACAGGCTTCTACTGGGTTTCGGAAACTTAATTTCAAATAGTTGTTTGCCACAAGTATCGAATGTTTAGAAGAGACAGAAATTTTAGAAAGCTTCAGGGAGAGGGGAAATCTCTGGATGTCTCACCAAAATAAACCCAAAAAACTCTGGGCTAGCTCAGTAAGGTTTTTTTTCTTTATGTGTTGTTTTTTAATGGCAAAGGTATAAGAATAATACTTGTTTAGGATGAGAAATGGAAGTACAAAGCTAAACTGATATATACGTAACAAGTAAGTTATCTTTTCCTATTTTTTATTTCTTCTAATGCATAGACCTTTTCTAATAAAGTGTCAAGTAGTCACATTTTTCAGATGTTGATATTAATAATCAAAAGTAGAATGTTGCACTAGATTCACCCGGATCCAAAGTTGTTTTAAGTAACAGGAATAGCAGAGTCCTGGTCACAAAAGTTCTATTTGTGCTAACTACAGGAGGCATTTTGTTAATGAAGTTTCTGTATTATCTAAAGATACGCTTTATGCACGGGCTTCCATGCAGCTAGTGGCTGTTTGCTTAATCAAAATAAATACTTCACAAGCTATTTTCATTTTTTTAATGTCGAGACCTTGAAAATGTGATGCAATAGTGAAAGGGAAATATTACTTAATGTTTAATTCCATTCAATGGATTCATATTGGGGCTTAAGAGTGCCAAAAGGTCAGTAACACTATTTCTTAAGTGAAAAAAAAAAAAAAAAAAAAAGAGTAATTCTCATTTTTATAACTCTCCAAACTTAAAATAGTCTTAATACTAAAAAATATAGCAGAAGCCAGATTGGGGGTGGGTTAGGTGTTTTTTAAACTTCTTTATTCCTTTTTTTATGGCCCTAACTAGAAGTATTCTGATGGATCTTTTGTTTGCTATTAGGTGGAAGATAACTGTCTTGGAGGAGATAATGCAAATACTCTTGGAAGAAAAAAGAATTCTTTACCTTTTTTCATGGAAATGGTGTGTATTGTCTTCTTTTAGCAAAACTATATTCTAGCAAACAGTATGATTGCAATGCAAAAGCAGCATAGTGTGGTTGCTATGAAAAAAAAAAAAAAAAAGTAAACCTTACCAAGGCATTATAGATTCTAGGTTTTTTGCGGCTGTCATTCTGAGATGCCATGGACTGGGTTTGAGTCAGAATTGTCCCCTGTTTTTCCTTAACTCAGTATTAGCTTCTAAAATTGGAGGACATCTGTAGGTTAAAATAAAGGAGAGGGTAATTTCTTTTCTGCTGCTAATAGAAAATCTCAAAAGAGGTGGAGGGAGTTGGAAATTGTTGTCTTTGGTTTATTAATATTGCTACTGGAAGGGTTATTGCTCAATAGCTTAATTTGTTAAATGCACTAAGCAGAAAAATAATTTCTATTCGGCTATATCATATAGTAATTTTCACTTTAGTACATGCTTTAAAAAAAAAAAAAACTGAATATCTTAGCCAAATAGTGTTCTCCTGGAATCTTTTGATTTTAAGTAATCTAGGTGCTATAATCAGTTACTGTGATTGTCTCAGTGTTACAATAAAGATGAAACAGGGCTCAGCTTTCTGTCTTGTGGTTGTTTGCAGTTTTCTTCTTTCTATTTTTAATTACAGTAAATCAAAATAATTTAGTGAGTGCCTCTGCTTTGGGATCTGATAGGCTGCAGCGTGTGAGAATTCTACCAAAAAAAAAAATCGATCTGATTACAAATACTAGTGGTTACATCGTTCAGTTTAATAGTCAGAAGTACACACTTTGAAGATCAGGTTAGATTTAGTCTTCCTAGACTTAGAACTAAAACTGGATAGCAAGAGTATCATACAACATTTGGATTTTAATAGCATTTCTTGGAACTCTTCTGCTGGTTTTGGACCTTTTCTTGAGAATAACATTAGGTCCTCTGTAAAGCTAAGCAGCTAACTGCTCTTAGGAAATAATGGGAACATGAAAAGAAAGACATTTAAGAGATAATCGAGGTATTAGGTTAAGAACAATAGGAGAAGGTTAACATTTTTAGACAGCTAGGCAAGCTTGCTTAAGAAGGTGCTGAGTTACCCAATAGAATTTGAATGTCCGTTTTCTGAGTTTTTTTATTTTGTACTGAAGAGAGAGTGCCACATGCCTTTCACAGCAGTTAGCTCTAAAGGGTCATGCTGTAACTAGATACATTTTGGGCAACATATATAGACTATATATATATATTTATACACAATAAGATATACCATAATGTGATGTACTTTCTTTTTTTCTTTTCTTTTAAAAGCATGCTGTTATAATTCACATTAAAGTCACCAGTAGAGTGACCATTGGCTTCAGTAGGCAAAACAGAATCTGTGTTCTTAGTGGCATGGTAAAATCCTTTGAAATGCGGATCACTTGCTGACTAATTTTTACAATATTCCTTCTCCTCCTCCAACTCTATAAGAAGTAGTGGAACCCAAATAACTTATTTAAAAAAAAAAACCCACAATGAATCTGTGCATATAGAAAAACCCTGTAAAATTACTTTTTTTCCCCTTGATTTGGATGAAAATCAGGATATGATTTTGAACATTAATCCACTGACTTCATTTTCAGTAGTAGAGTTCCTGTGGGAGATTAGTTTTGTAGAAACTGCATTATTTTAGAACACTTTAATTAGTCTGATAATAAATTTAACTCAATATAATTTACAGGCTATAATATAGTGACAACACTTAAATCATACATACTTGAGTTAACCATAATCTAAACTGGGACAATGCTGAAATGATGATACGAGATTTCTCTGTGGCCAAGGCTATATTTCACACAACCAGTTTTTTGTGATTAGGTTTTGACGTTTAAATTGTGACTAGTTAATGAAATTTTAACCGTAATGCCTTTACCACTGTAGGAAAGCTGATACGTGCTGTAGTTGGCATTCTGACATGTGTCATGCTGAAGAATTTTAATATCTTGTACAGATACGTAATAGTCTTCAAACATTTTACAAAAATGGCTAGGAGTGAGAGAGGGGTAATGGTACTTTTAAACCTGCTCTTATACAAATTCCTAATTCAAAATGCTGTTTACAGCTCGTAATGCAATTTCTCTGAGTTTCTCAGGGTTACTTTTGACCACAGATTATAAAGGCACTTGACAGGATTGAAATAGCAGCCTGCACTCTTATATACTTACCTAGACTCTTTTACATTAGTGTATAAAATTGGGAAACCCTGTAAAGAAAACTTAGTTCATTAAATCTGCAGATATCTACTTGTATTTTGAATCTCAGATCTTTATGATTAGGGGCTGGTTTCATCTATGGCTTCAAGTCCACAGTCTTCTGTATCTTCTAATTTCTTAAATTTCTCTTGGCCCTGTTGTCTAGCGAGAAGGTTTTGACTTCCTATTGCACTGAACTCTGCCCATGGGGTTTATGATTCCCTTAAATTCAAGCAAACTGTGTTCTGCCATCTCTGAAATTTTGTGCTGATGCTATGAAGGAGATGGAAAACAGCAGTGGGTTTTTGCCATTTTTGTTCATGTAAGAAAAACTACTTCTTGACACAAATAACTGTCGCAGAGTGCCTTACATCAGGGCAACTGCTGCATCTGCAGACAGTGGGGCTTGTAACTCGAGTTTGAACTCGTTCTGCTGCCCCATCGGTTTATTACTGACCAGTCCCTCTCTGCCGGGACAGGGATTAAAGCTTCTCTCATGCTTCGGAAGATCCAGTCATGTCACCCAAAAGCTGTCCTTAGTCACCAAATTGCAGCATTTGGTATGGTATGAGAGTGTTTGAGTTTATTTATGGATGGCATTAGGCTGACATTTTCCTGACTGAAATGAGAAGGCAGAGGACAGTGAATTATATTTATCACTTGCTGAGCTCAGTATTAGAATGAAATATTTACAGTAAACAGTGTTAAAGAGTCAACAGTTGTCATTGGTTATTTGAGAGGCTGAGTGAGCTCTTTAACGGCTATTACACCAGCAACTACAGACCTTTACAGAAACCCTGCTGAATAGTTGAGGACTATTTGCATATGACTGCCTACAATTGAAAAGCTGGCTGGTAAAGCTGTGCTTGTATTGGTCATAGCAACAAAGTCAAATGATGTAAACACACGTTCTGTCTACATGACAAATGGGTAGGAAGGCCCATTTTCCTGAAGAGGTTGTGTTCTCCTTCAGAGAAGAAATAAGGTGTCTTATTCAAATTACTTCCTTAGTATAATTGCATTTGCAGTAGAATTTGTAGCTGAGATGTATATACTGTCCCCTCCCCCAAGTTACATCCAGTCTGTTTAGTAAGCATATTATGTAAAAAAAAAATCTCGTGGTGTAAGTAAAATACAACAAAACCTTTTACAAACTTCATGCCTAAGCCTGTTTTTTAAAGCAGCTAGAATTCTTTAGGAAGGACAATAGCTTCCTAAACATGCTTTTGCTGAAGAGAGACAACAGATATGTTCAGAAAAATTCCCGTATTAGAAGATTTTTTTGTCTGTTTCAGTCTTGGTACTTACTAAGCCAGAAGTCATTAGCTCCCTGCAAAGTACACTTAATCTTAGAGATGCAATTTCCCAAATCCCTTGCAATCTTTTATCTGCTAGGAGAAAATCATGCTGAAATCACGAGGAAGAAATTCATAGAGTAGTGACTATGTAAGGGTTATAATTGTATTTCTCTCACAAAGCTGATGTGTGTAGAGTTATAAAAAACAAAATGCACTTTAAATTCCTTTTTTCTTTTTTTTTTCTGGTCACAGGATCACAATACCATTTGGTGATTGGTCATCTGAGCAAGCAGACAAAATTGTTACTTTTCAAGCATTCAGAAATCTTTGAATAGAAGAAAGCAAAGAGGAATGGAAAGTACTGAGAACAGGCTATGTAGAAGTCTTACAAATGTACTGTCAGTCTAGACATACATTATACCAAAAATATTAGGCAGTGATGCTATTGTGTTACCTGCAGAACTAGTCTTGTAGCCTGAGCTGTCTGCAATCCTTACTGGAAAACTTCAGTATGGGCATTTTCTTGTTGTTGCTTTCACCTTCCACTTCAACACCAGTGCTTAATGCCATCACCTAAGTTGATGCAGAGTTTTGAATAATCACTGCTCTACTTGCAAGATTCATATTGTGAAGTAAGGACTCTGTAGTTGAAGGGAGACTGTTTAAACAAGGCTGATGCCTATAAAAATCGAGTTGGTTCAGAAAAGGATAAAGTTTAGTGATTTGGCAGTACTGACAGCCCTCTGGTATTTCACACTGCCTTACAAAGCTGTACATGAGCCTGAAGAAGTGAGAACTCTGACATTCTGTGCATCCTGTACTGCAGTCACTGCTCTGACAGCCCCAGTAAACATTTCTGCCTACATACCATTTCCACACGCATAAATAGTTGCTTGTTGCTGACGCTAAATTGCTTCTAGTTCCAAGCCAAGCTGCTTACAGTTAGTTTGGTCACTTCTATCATACTACAGGATCTGCATTAAGTGTCCTGATAGACGTCCCATGCATTTAGTGCTGGATACTGACTTTCTGTCATTCAGATAATTTTGCCACTCTGATCCTTGCACTTGGCTGGGCCTTGGAAGTAAATCTTGATATCTTGTCTCATATTTTTTAAAATATTAACATCTCAAGCATTCAAAAAATCATAGTTTAGGTCACAAGTAATCATTATACGGCCTTAAAAATAGAAGCTTGAGAAAGCCACACATTTCTGGTTCTGTTTCTGCCTTTTTGTCTTCTAGTGCTTTGATTTGCATTTTCAAGCTTTTTATAGCAACGAAAAAGTTTCAGCCAAAACCAAGTGTTTGAAATAATATATTAGCCCTCCAAAAGAATTTATTTTGGAAGTATGACATTTTATAAAAATACTTTGGCATAGATTTCTGGCTGGTTGTCAAGCTGTTCATGCACTTTTTATTTTGAGAGCCTAAATGGCTAATAATCAGACTGGAAAGTTGTGTGGGTTTTTTTAATTGAAAAATTTAGCGTTCATGGTTCTGCATTGTCTTGATGCATCTACTTAGCGCCTGTCTTAGCCACTTTGTAGTAGAGTAAGTGGACCTGAAAATGACCAAATGAAACATAAGTGAGATGAAACTAGTTTCAGAGAATAAAAATAAAGTTTGCAAATTGAATTATATCCTCTCTATATATTAAAAAGTAGTATTTCTGTTGCAGAAATTAAGATCCATCTACATGTAGTTTTCGTACTTAGTATGACGGTAAATGTTGTAGAAGTGCCTAAAATAAAGATATAAACAGTTACACCTGATTTTAATGTTCATATGCAGAAAGCAAAGGAATAGCTGACAGATGCTCAATACTAAATATTCTTGACCCATGTGACATTTTACTTTGACCTTGTGTAGTCAGCACTAAAACTTTGGAAAGGTAGCTCTTTAACAGCTAATTGTGTAAGCCAGTGTCAGAAAAGGCTGTAGGTCAGGATGCTCCTAGTCAGGAAAAGGAAATAGAAAAGCATAAACCATATAAAGAATGGTATAATAAAAGTCTTGCAACATGATTTTAAAACTAGTAGCTCTCACGTTTGCAGCCTCACGTCTATATGAGCTACTCACTGTGAGAGCTAACATTTCTACAATGATTTCTTCAGGCACTGAGCCTTAGATAGCTTGCCACACTTGAAGTCCATTAAAAGTGAGTTGAGGTCCTTGACTGTAGCGTTGAAATAACGCCATTTGAAGTGATGCTTCTCAGGCAATTATTGATGATGTGCCTAAAAATATATATATTTTTAAATTACTGTAGTGGTTCAGTTAACATGATTCTGCATTTCCCATTCATTATAAACTCTTATCTTCTTAATTATATAAATTTCATTGTTTGTATGGGAGTGCTTGGATCCAGGTGGGCCTTAGCTCCACATACCTAGCATTGACTAGGTTCAGGTGCATGTGTCTTCAAGGAATGTGTTTGCGCAAACGTGTGCTGGAATGTGTTTGCATAAGAAAATAGAAGACACAGGAATATATTTTAACTGTGTTATTTAGTTAGTTTGATTAGAGAACTCAGGGCTATCTGTTTGTTGTCTTTTTATTTTTTTAAACTTATCCACAAATGATCTGTGATTTCAAAATGGTAGGTGCTTAACTTTTAAAGGTTTTTGTGAGTTTGTTTCTAAAAATATTTTTGTCATGTAAGAAATGAGTGAATGACCTGTTCAATACCAGTATTCTCATAGTACTACGCTGCTGCATAAACTACAAGTATTTATAGCCACTTGGAGTGTGTGCTTTTAACTGACACATCACAGCCTTACTGAAGTAAGAGGAAACAGTTTTTTTGCCTTAATTGTGTATTCAGATTTGCTGGGCATTTTTCCTACTGGAACATTGCATATAGAATTTGAGCTGGACTGCAACAATCCTGTTGCACAGATGCCACAGATGCTTTTTATTATCCATGGTTAAGGAGGAAAAAAAAATTAAGTGACAATGCTTTCCAACATGTTTTATTTGTTTAATTGTAGTTTTTGTTACTTTCCAGAAGTACTGAAGTTGTCTTTCCACACATTTCCAGTTGACTTAAATCTGTTCACTACTGTAGGCTGTATATGAGCTTTCATAACTCTGCAAAATAAGCTCTTCCATAAATCAAATCAGTGAGAAATGAGTGCTTCTCAGATCAGAATCAGAGGAATCCTATTTTGTGAAACTATTCAGGAAGAAGAAAATTGATGGTCAAGGTGTAATTTTAAGGTAGCTCCATTTTGCATATGGAAGACAATCTCAGGGCTTGTTTAGTTGTGATGTAATGTCAGCGAAGAACACAGGAATGAGAATGTGTGGGGGTGAAAATATACAATATTAACAACTGTCTACAGCTAAATTAACTAACTTGCAGAATAAACTGCTCAACAAAACTACAGGAAAAGTAACTACACAACAGTATGTTTTACTGTTCCAGACAAGATTTTTGCTATTCTCTTTCTGTGCTAGAGCAGAACTCGGGAAGGAGAACAAAACTAGCCCTTGTGCCCATTCTTAGCTGTGCCAAGGAATGGATGGACCTGTGTAGTCTCATCTTGGCCTTTATTTCTTCAATGTCCTTAGGGAGGGAAAAATGGCTGTATTGTTGCAGCACCCACATAAGAGCCCTGTGCTGTCCAGAGACATCTCTGGTGGAGGTATAAAAGCCTTTATCCTTCACATACAACTACTTGATAGCACAAAAATGGTGAAAGCTCAGATTATCTGCCATTGTGATTAGGAGCCTGACTTTCTACACTTTGACCAGGTTATATTTTCACTGAATGTAATGTGAGCATTACCTGAGTTAGAGGTAAAACAATAATTCAAGACTTAAACCGTTTATTACAGTTTCACTGACTTCAGCAGAAATACCTTATGTTGACCAGTAATATTGAAGCTGAGAAAAGGATCAATATCTGCATGTTTTCTACCCTGTAATACTACAGGAATCAAAACAAAAGAACATTAAATTAAAAATTCACCTTTTTGTGTTGCTTTAGTTTTGTCACATATTACTTGAACATGAAGAGATGGGAGTTTCATGCAGCGTAATCATTGAAGCATTTCTATTTGTCTAGCTTGTATGGGTACCTTGTGGGAGAGATGAAGACGTTTAATCTGTTTTACCACTGAATTTGTACGTTCTCTCAACTGTTATAGTGTTACATTGTATTTTCGTTTGGAAGCAAAGTACGCTTTATATAATTTATCTGTCTCATTTGTGTTTCATAAAATTCAAATGACTAGAAATCACTGGATAGTTTTATGTGGGACTTTGCCTGCACAGGAGAATTTTATTCAGGTTGATGTCAGTGGCTTTACATTGCAATATCCTCATCCACTCAGGAATTCTGAAAAGAGTCCAAAAGTTCCGGTGATGAAATATTTTAATAATAGTATTTTTAGGCTTTGGTTAGAGATCATCAAGTGAGTTCTGAACCGAGACGTTATGCTGTGTTCTCATCCAGGACCTAATGACATGTCAATAGTAAGATATGAAATGCTTTTAAAAGAAAAAAATATTTCTGCTAGCTGATGATTCGTAGACCAATAAGGCTTTTGATATGAGAACTTGTTAAAAGCCAAGAGCTTCTGTCAGGAAAAAAGGCTATTACTTCCAAAGGAGTGATAAATTATGGACTTGGTCTTCAGTTGACTTCTTAGTACTGAGAATACTCAACCTTTTACTCTTGCAGGAGGCACCACAATTGGTAAATATTTATTTTTGAATGACATTCATTTTAATTGTGAATAATCACTTTGCATGCTTACAGCTACTGTTGGGTTGCTTTTGTCAGGTGCAACTTGACATGATCACATTAAGTGGATGTGAGTCAATAATCTTTCTGAATATGATTCCTGCACAGTAAAAATAGAAACTGTTAGGGGCCCAGTTAAGAACTTCTTAAAATAGTAAGAATTTAACAGTTTACCTCACTAACCCTAGCCCTTGTAGCAATCAGTCTTCTTCTTCCTGCTGCATCACTGTAACATTGAGCGTACCTGGTTTTTAAAAGTCTCACTATAGAAAAACATTTATGAAGTGCCTTGCACATCAGGAGCTAACCAGTACATGAAGTAAATGTCAAAGTGTCCTTGCAGAAAATACTAAAATATTAATCAAATGCAGTAATTCTAGACATTCTCCACCTATGAAGTAGTATATTTTCAGTGCTAAAATATTTAAGGTGGTGTCTTTGCATACCTGAGCCCTGTGAAAATGTATAGAGCAGACACAAATTTGTAATCCTTAACATACTGACAGATCATAGCAAGATTTAAATTTATTTCACTATATTTCACTTCCCTTTCAGCTCCCCAAGAGATTAAAATGTAATGTTATGTGCACAAATTCTTTAAAGTCTTTATCAGGCTGTCATAATAGTCTGAGATTCCTTATCATTTATGTTCAGAAGAAATAGCAATGACATTTAAGCAATTTAGAATGTCAGATGGGCAACTCTTCATGGACTTTCCTCAGCCTTCTGAACAATAACCTTCTCAACCTTCATTCACAGAGTTCAGGATCATATCTCCCAGTGTAAAAGTGTATGTATATTTACAAATGCTACAGTGTGCTAGCTACAAAATTAATGACTTAATGACTACCTACCTTATGAGCTCTGTAATCATCCTGTTGCAAAAGCACATGGAAAAGATGCAGTTGCAGTTGTTGGGTGACGGAGCACTGGAACAGGCTGCCCAGGGAGGATGTGGAGTCTCCTTCCTTGGAGGTTTTTCAGACCTGCCTGGACGTGTTCCTGTGCAACCTGATCTAGGTGAACCTGCTTCTGCAGGGAGATTGGACAGAATGATCTCCAAAGGTCCTTTCCAACCCCTACCATTCATATTCATATAAATTGTATCTCTGAAAGTTCTGAGAAGTAATNGCTGCCCAGGGAGGATGTGGAGTCTCCTTCCTTGGAGGTTTTTCAGACCTGCCTGGACGTGTTCCTGTGCAACCTGATCTAGGTGAACCTGCTTCTGCAGGGAGATTGGACAGAATGATCTCCAAAGGTCCTTTCCAACCCCTACCATTCATATTCATATAAATTGTATCTCTGAAAGTTCTGAGAAGTAATTTACTACCATAATGTACACTAGTTGACAAATAATGGCTGAACTATCTGTGGGCTTCAAGATTTAGTCAAGTGTCTAAGAAATGAAGCAATCAACAGATACAGAACTAAATGTAATAAACCATCCATCTGCTTTGAGTGTTGAGAGATCCTGCAGAAACCAAACAATTAATTTCATATCTTTGTGCCTATGCCAATGATGTCATGGCTGTTAATGCCAAAATGTAGTGTTGTTTGCCCATAACAAAGGTCTTGAAGGCAGTCCACCCACTCAAACTCCACTGATACAGTATGTTTCAGAGCAGCCCTATGACAGCAAATGATGTAAACCCCACAATCTTTAGTAAATCTGGAGTCACGTGAATGAAAACTGGCAGACTGTGTGAATGACTATGCCTGAAATAGCAAGTAATCTTTGATTGTTATGATGGGGGATGAAAAAAGAGGAAAAGTTCTTCTGAAGTCTGCACTGTGATTGAGTTTTGTTGTAGGATGGAGAAGTCATTGAGATGGTGAGTGAAACTGTATGGCTGCCACTAATACAAGAAAAGGATCAAAAATAGTAATAAAAGCATAAATAGTGCTTTGCGATTTTGTAACAGTGTCATAAACTGTAACCATTTCTGAAATTTTCAAGTTGTCTTAAGGTGTATGCAATCTTAGATACCAGCAAGTAAAGAAAAACAACACAGAGAAAAAGTATTTACAAGAAGAGTAAGTATGTGACTTTTCCCATACCAGTGAGATGCTGTATTCATTAATCTTACTTCTTGTGGGTTTTTTTTACTTATTATAGTAGATGTCCGAATGCACAAATTTTAGAGAAAGTCCCTATCCTAGAAATGCCATCCTTGCAAAATAATTATAATGCTATACAGCATTTACTGTAAGTGACTACATCCACATGTATAGCCTATATTGATACTGGTGAGAGAAGGAAAGAGGTCAATGCACTAGTGAATGCAACAAATAAAAGCCAACAAGCTATGAAAATTGACCAAGAAACAGTGCTCAGGAGGTAAACACTGGCCACATCTGGAATTGCTTCATTCAAATTAGAGGAGCTGAATGGAGTTATAATACTTAATGGATGTCCAAATATCTTCAACAGCAAATGCCACAGAAACAAGGACATTACCAAAAAGACAGTGTAAAGTAATGAAGCAAACAGTAGAGATATCTTCTCCTTGTCCCTACTTGTCCCTATTAAGAGTTGATAGAATATGTGTGTGTGCTGAGAGAATATTAAAATAGTTTTATATTCTAAAAAGTATCATAAAACCTGTCATTTTCAAAAGTGATGCATATCTGGTAGCATCCTGGGTCCTGTCCTCTGTTCTGACATTTGAAAAAAAATTCTCCTGAGCTGCAATTACTCTTCCTCTGTAGCATCTGTCCTGCAATTGTCAGAGTTGGGGAATAATATGAACCATTGGCTGGACCCAGAAGGGCATTTCTTATGCTCCTAATTACTATATCCAACAGATGGTCGGAGATCTTTTCTGAGGCTAAGACCAAGGGTGGGGGAGATAACAGTAACATAAGGCAGAACAACTTCTGTCCTAGAAACCTGCATTTAGATCACATTAAATATAAGATCAAACCTTCACCGCTAATGTAGCACTGCTCCTTTGAGTCTGAATGAAGTTAAAGCAATCTGATGGCTGCCAAAAAAAAGAGAGAAAATATTATAACCATTTATTGGAACAACTTTAGTATTTTTACCCAGCACTATAAAGGCAAACAAAGTGAAAATCTGTTATATTTAACTGTTTGCTTTAAAAGAAGGAAGCTTTATACAAGCTCATGCCATATACGTGCATATATGTAAGCATAAACCTCAACTCATTTCACTGAAGTGAATTCACACCCATATGAGGTCCTCATACCAACACATAGAATAACATCGGTGGGTTTTAGGATGTGGTGCTTTAGCCAGGTGTCCACCAAGTCATAAAATCAATCTGCCTCCTAAACTGGAGAGGAGAGAGAGAAATATAAGGAGTGGTTTGTGAGTCGAGATAAGGACGGAGAGATTACTCAGCAATTAGCATCACAGGCAAAACAGACTCAGGGAGAAAAAGGTTTGACTTATTAAAGGAACAGTAAAAACAGGCAGATGAGAAATAAAACTGAATCTTAAAACACCTCCCCCCACTCCTCCTCTTCCCAGGACTCTCCTTCCTTGCACCCCCCCACCTCCAGTGGCACAGGGGATGGAGGTTGTGGTCAATTCATTCCAGATGGACTTTGCCACTGCTTCTTCTCAGGAGGAGGCCTCATCACACTTCCCACTGCTACACTGTGAGGTCACTCCCACAGGAGACAGTCCCTCACAAACTTCTCCAGCATGGGTCCTTGCCATGGGCTGCTGCTCCTTACAAACTGCTCCAGCCTGGGGCCTCCCACAGGGGCAGCTCCTCACACTCTGCCCCAGTGTGGGTCATCCACTGGGAGAACAGTCCTTCAGGTACCAACTACTCCTGTGTGAGTCCCTCACAGGATCACAAGTCCTGACAGCAAACTTGCTCTGGCGTGGGCTTCTCTCTTCTCACAGACTCCCAGGTCCTGCCAGGAACTTGCTCCAGGGTGAGCTTCCCATGGAGTCACGGCCTCCTTCAGGCATCCAGTCGCTCCGGCGTGAGCTCCTCCATGGGCTGTGAGTGGATCTCTGCTTCCTGGTGGCCTCCATGGACTGCAGGGGCACAGCTGCCTCACCATGTGCCTCATCACAAGTCACAGGGGAGTCTTTCTTCCAGGGCCTAGGCATCCTCACCCCCCTCGTTTTCCACTGACCTTGCTGTCTGTGGCGATATTTTCACATTCTCTCTCCCTGTTGCTGCTGCAGTTTAGCAACTGCAGAACAACTTCTCCTCAAGTACGTTATTCACAGATGAGTTACCTCCATCACTAATTGGCTAGGCCTGGGTCAGCTGTGAGTCCATCTTAGAATTAACTGGCATTAGTCCTGTCAGCTACAAGGGGAAGCTTCTGGCAGCTCTTTGTTTAAAGCAGCTGCCTCTATAGCTCCCCCGTTACCCAAAACCTGGCCCAGGCAAAACCACTACATAAGTTTACAATATTTGAATATTTCCTTCTGTACACCAGAAGGAGAATATGAGTGAGACACATGTTCTTTCTCTGTACCTTTGAGAAATCTTTTTGAGTACAGGAATTACTCAAAATAATTTTTCTGTAGGAGGCAGGAGTATACAGAATGATTTTGATTCAACCCTGAGTAAAAGAATGTCAAAGAAATTCCTGCTGAAAAAATTAGAGACTTCCCTCTGTCCTTCTTTACTATTTTTAAGAGAGAAAGAGTGGTTTTAAAAGTAGACATCCCATTCACCTAAAGACGTATTTTATAGTTGTTTGGCATGCAGCTTTTGGTTTTTTAAGGAAATTCTGCTATTGTGGTATTTGCCTGTCACCCTTAATATAGTGATTTGACATCAAAGTCTTTGTTTGAAAAGTATTGTTCACATCAGTGGTCCCAAATTATTTTTAACATTCATGTATGTGAGAACACTAGCTGATCTTACCATTGATATAAGCAGTTATTATGCAAATCTCCCCCTTTTAGCTGTTCCACTTTATCACACCTCACAGCTTCTTACCTGCTCCAATCCTGAAAAATGAACCTTAATTTTCCTAGAATGCCTTTAAATAGCAAACCTTTGTATTTGCTCAAAATCAACCATATAATTTAGGAGCAAGGAAGAAAAGGAGAGGGAGAATTAAAATAAGACTTTTATTATAATTAAAAACAAGCAACTGTTCAAACCATGATGCTGTAGGTTATTGCTTTTCCTCGTTTCTGCTACTTGTTCCACGCTTTGGGTTCTTCTGAAAGGGGGAAAAAATAGGTGTTAGGTATCACTGACTGATTTGATTCTCTTGTTGAGATTAATACTAAACTATTAACATCTTCCTTTATTATTAATTTATTTGTAAACAAATGATACTGCATTTTGGGGACTAAACTATGTAATTTTGATATGAACATCTGTATTTTTAAAACATTTTAAAAACTGATCTAAATGCTTTCTTTTCCATGTGCCTTTTGAAATTTAGCCTAAGGGGAGGCAAGAACAGCTTAAATGAAAGTGAGAGATTTTCAAACTTGCAGAACATAATCAAATTTGCTCTAGACCAATAGTTCCTAAGCATCATAGGCAGCTTTTGTAACTTTCCTCATCTCACCTTTTATATCTGCAATGTTTACTTTCTTCTCTAGACACTAACTGCTACAGATATGGGCAAAGGGGAATGAGGAGGAGGCAGAACTGGTAGGAATGTATAGCAAGATTTCTCCTCCATGCTCTCTGGGCATGCTTTACTGCTCTCTGGAGGAAGAAAAGCAATGCTCGGGGTTTTTTTTTTCCGGCTGAAGAGTCAGAGGCACAGCATGCCTTCCCATTCTCAGCCTTTGAACCTACAGAATACTCTCTTATTAAGAGACAAGAATAAAAGAGGCACAACAACTACACTGTAAGGAAATAATTGGTTTCATGACCAAAGGAGTTGTGGGCAATATGATATATCTTGCTGTTATAAATGAGTCTGACATTGTTCCGTATTTCAAGCAAACAACAGAATAGAGTCTAGAGGCAGAGTGAAAAATTACTCTTGAAGATGAGCTCCCAGTGTTTTGCTTCAAACTGAGAGGAAGTTTTAAGTTAGGTTCTAGCAGAGCCTGTCCTAAGGTCATTTCTATTTAATATTGTAATTAAGCACTTGGATAGTGGAAAGAAGAATGTGCTTACAAGATTTATGAGTGAGAGCGAGCTGGAAGAGTGGGCAAGTACTGTGAAGGGCAAGAACAAATTAGAATCAAAGTCTGCAATCAGCAGGATAAATTTACTTAATAGATCTGGAAAATCAACACTTACAAAGCAGAAATCAGATACACAGGAAAAAAATGAGGAATCACCATGCTGTTTTACAGCAGAAGAAATCTAGAGTTTATTCTGGATATCAAGATAAGTATAAGCTAATAATACAGTAGTGTCACAAAGGAATGAAATAATGTAGTTTCAGGAAAATGTTTGCAGGAATGTCATGAAGATAATGAAGCAAATTATTCCAATGTGCTCAGCACTGGTGAGACCTCAGCTGGTTTTTGTACTATGCTCGAAAAAGATGTAGATAAACTATAGGAGATGTGGGAGAGATCAACAGGAATGAGGAGTCCAGTCTGGATGGTTTCCCAAGGCATCATCTAGCCCTACATTTCTGTGGAATAATTGTTGAAAGTTTCATCTTCTGTTTGCTAAATGTACGTTGCATATTGTCATTTTGTAATTTTCCCATTTTGACCAAGATTACATGGTTGGAAGAGCCATTTTGTCCATTGCAACTGTTTGAAACATGAAATCCTGATTTAACTGTGTGAGTTTTAATACTGCCTTCACTGAGACCAGAATTTGGCCTGAAGTGTTTATCAAAATGTAATATTTACTTATCTGCTTTGCTTCCTCCCCCCCCGTATTTTTATTCTGAAATTTATAGTAAACACTAGTTGTACATAGAAGTAATTATTGTTATCAGCATAAAGAAATAATTGAGTGTAAGTGAACAGATGTAGGGTTGAAATTTAGCAGATTCTATATTTATACTTCAATGTGATTGCCTTTTTGCCCTGGCCACATTCTCTGTGCCCTGAATTTAATCTTTTGTGAAACAGTGATTCATAGCTATTTTTGAGGATTCACTCTTGTTTGTAGGGATTTAAATAAGAATTATGCAAAATATTTTTCTACAGAGATGTCATTTGTTATGTTTTCTATAACCATTCTTTATTCTTTCAAATCCATTAGGAGGTGAAGTAAACTCACAATTAAGATTAAATATGCATTTAACAACATTTGGTAGATTACAACTACCATAATTCCAGGAATTATTATTTGGAGATTTATATGGCTGGAGAAATGGGCTATCAGATGCCTCATTAAGTTCAACAAGGGGAACTGCACCTGATAAAGAACAACCCCTGGTATCCTCAGTACGTACTGAGGCTGCCTAGCTGGAAAGCAGCTTGACAGAAAAGGCCCCAAGTTGAACGTGAGGCAGCAGTGGGCCCTTGTGGCAAAGAAGGCCAACAGGATTCTGCACTGCATTAGGAATATTGCCAACAGGTCATGGGAAGGGATTCATGCCCTCTCTCCAGCACAGATGGGGCTACATCTGTCCAGTTCTGGGTTTTCTAGTAAATAAGAGATATGGACATAATGGAGACAGTCCAATGAAGGGCCCCTAAGATGTTGAAGGGACTGGAGCATCTCTCTTACAAGGAGACGCTGAGAGAGCTGGGACTGTTCAGCCTGGAGAAGAGAAAGCTCAGAGTGAAGCTTATCAATGTATACCTGGAGGAAGGGTGCAAAGAGGACAGAGCGAGGCTCTTGGTGCCCAGTGACAGGACTAGAGGCGATAGGCACAAACTGCAACACAAGAGGTTCTATCTGAACATTAGGAAACACTTTTTTACAGTGAGGGGTACTGGCACAGATTGCTTAGGGGGACTGTGGAGTCTCTATCCTTGGAGGCAGATATTCAGAAGGCATCTAGACATTGTCCTAGACAACTGACTGTAGGTGATTGAGCAGGGAGGATGGAGCAGATGACCTGCAGTAGTCCCTCCAACCTTAAGGATTCTGGGATACTGTGAATACCTTGGAAATAGAAGTAACTTTAATCTAAACATTGCTTGAAAAAATAGAACACTTCAGAGAGAAAAAAAGTAAAAAAAGCATATGATTAAAAGAAAAACAAGTTAGTTTTTTTACTTCCATGAACACAGAACCCTGAGTGCAATTATTACCTTGTTAGAATATTCATCCCATCAATAATTTTTTTGAGAGATGCCTGGGAATATTTCATCTCCTAGTTGTCCGTTAAGTGTGCCTGCTTCTTTTACACCTTACATGGAATTTAATCACTTGTCTTTTCTTTTGAGCTTTACTCTGTAACTTAAACTCTCTTTTCCCAAACTTAATACCTTTGTTTTGTTTTTATTTTTAAATAAAATAACTAATTGTCTACTTTTCCTGATAAATCCTGCTGTCTTTGAAAAGATTAAATATTTAATTATCTCTATTTTCTTTGCCAAACTCCTTTAAAGACGGTTTTTATTTACGTTTCCTGAAAATAAGGGTACATATCCAACTTCATAGTATATGTAACAGAATAAGATGGGTTATAGATCTTTGTCACGCAAGACAGACTTTTCATTCCATTAGACTAACTGCCCTCTTGTCATGGATCATGTAACATGTACCATAGAATTGTCAGTAATTTTTTACAATTATTGCTTTTGAACAATTTAACCATTGTTACATTTTTATTTGGAAGATATCTAATCTATTTTATCTCCCTACTGTTGCAGGCTTTTCTATATCCTTGTAAGGTTTCCTACTTAGAAACTCAAAGGTAGGTAATTCTCCAGGGCTTAAAACTGCTTTATCATGTTTTTATGAAGAGAAGTCCCAGTATATAAATACCGTTGTCCTTGAGATTCGATTTTCCCTCTTACACCACCTGAAGTGAACATTGTATGTGAGGCTGCACATTGAGTATGTATTTTTAGCTCAGATTAAATGTTTCCATTCTGTTTCCTTACAGATACTTCTTTTAAAAGTTATCCTTAAGGGATTACTTAGAAAAGCTTTAAAGTTACAGATTTTGTTCCAAGCAGAATTTACACACCTGAAAAGCGAACTGCAAATGTAAAAGTTCTGTTAAGTCTGCTAAATAACTTCAGAAGCTAGAACAAGTGGAGCATTTAAAACATGAACTACAAATTAACCTTTTATCATTTTCACTCATGTCACTCACAAGTCCTTCTCAGATTCTTTTAGAGACCCTTTGGGGTTTTTTGATGACATATCTAGAGATTGGAGAAAGATGTAATTGCAGTAGATCTCAGCATCCCTAACCCCAATTAGTTGCCTATTGGCATGTGGTCAGTGAGACAAGTGGCCTGAGTAGATGTTCTCTGCTCCATGATGTGTCCATGACAAGTCTGTGCTGCTGCACCTTTACTGTTGTGGATATTCAAACCTTAAGCTACCAGTAAGCATGACAACCATAATCCTCGGCTACTTTTCAGACCTGTCTTTGTGTTAGTAGAGTAAACCATGCTTTAAGTTACATCTGTCCATCTAGAAACAACGATGGATTAAAAATCTTGTGATGAGTGGGTATTTGTTAGTTTGATATTTACTAAATAGCTGCCCAGAGCTAGGTGGGTCCTTGATCTGAAGGGTTTGTCTGTTAAATGGGCTATGATATAGTGAGGAAACAAGAGAGGGAAGCTAGTTTAAATGTGATGTAAGTAGAACACTAAAGTATGCATTTTAAAATCTAGCATGACATTTCTTTTTCTGTAGATGATGGAGATATAATAGTGAAATATACAGAATTTTAAGGTTGAATTTGCAGTTCACTTCTTTAGATAAATGTAACATCTTACAGCAATGATTCTTTGCTTATTCCTTAGGTATGGAATTTGCTGCATTTTGAAATTCCTATTTATCATGGAATTGCATACATACTAACATAAAACAGAGCCTATCTGCATTCTTCTGTCACCGTGATAATTATCTTGTACAGGTCCCCCACTTCCCTTTTTCCTCTAATGCCATAGGACCTTGCTTTACTATTTATTCACAATATCTGTCTTCATCTCGTAAATCATGTTGACAATGAGCTAAATCCAAAATACATCCTATCTTTAACATAATATCATGTTTTGCTTCTTGGTCACAGTTAGAAAGTGCACAAGAAGGCGCAGATTTTAGTTTTGTGATTTTTCTTGGTTTCTTTTTAATACTTTTAAGATCTTTCTTAGTATCACTCTTTCCTAAATGGCTTATTCAAACATCACTTGCTTACCAGTTTCATCAGCTCCTCATAGCTTTCTATATCTCTGCTAATTTTCATATTGATCCTCAAATTTTGAATTCCTTAAATTTGTGTGTGTAATTCACTTGATGGTGAAGAATGATACACATTTCTTCATTGGCTTATGTCTTCTGAAACAAACTCCTCTCCTCTGTTGGCACCAACTCACACGTGGTTTGCTTAAAAATATGTTTCAAGGCAATAAAAAAGAGACTTGACAAAACTAAGTTTTAAGCGTAGCATATGTATAATTACTGCCTGAACAATTACGAATACAGTGTTTTTCAATCCACAAGGGTGAGACCCCTCTCAAACAATTTATTTGACATAAAATAGAGATTTAAATCTTCTTACAGTAATGATTTACTGGAAATACTCAAGCTGAGATTAAAAATGCTTTTGAAGTTCTGAATGAATATAGATGATATTCTCCAAAATAGAGCAGAGTGTTCATATATGTATACATGCTTACATTTTGCGTATTATTTGCAGCAGCTGAACTTTTGTACTTCTGATTGTGGTATTTGTTTGATTGCCAGGGCAAATTGCTTGCTTTTTTTCTCTACACTTATAAACTGCTATGGATGTCATTTCTATTTGTAATACTATAAGAAATAATGTTAGTAAACCAGGGATAAATAATTATCTTATTTATATCAATATAATTCCACCAAAAATTATGAGTACCAGTATTTGCTAACTTTTCTTAATTTCGTTGGAATAAGACTAATTTTGGTAATCTTTAGAGAACTCCACTTGCATTTTTTCATTAACCTTTAGTAAGTGATTTAAAGTAGAAACGACTTCCTATATTTCTCCTTTTTAATGGTATCTATTAGTTTGCTTACATTGTTATAGTGTCAAGAAAGCAACAGTGTTTTATGGTACAAATGCATAGTAAAAGTATGGTCCTTTCCAAAAAGAAATCAAAACCTCAGCATTGGCTCAGAGTTCCAGGTATGATTGACAAAGTTTAAAATTTTTAAAATATAGTATGAGAATAAATCTGTAGGGAGATTGCTTAAAGTATACAGTAATGTCAGATAATATGGCCAACTGCTGAAGACCTGAAAATGTAAATAATCATTATAATTCTCCTATAGTAAGACCTGGAAATTCCTAATGCTAATCATACCATCAATACTCATTCACTGTATCTCAGCTAACTTGCTGCTCTGTTCTGCTTTGGTAATTGAAGATTGATGTGTGCTTTGTTCAAGGAAATGTGATCTGTATGCTCCTGACATAACTAGATAACCTTAAACTCTATCATCTGGTTCTAATGGATGTGTCCTGACAGAAAATGAATTTTGTTCCCCTGCTTTAGTACCTTTAGAACCTTTCACCTGAGCTTATAAAACACACTTGCAAATATTGTTGAGAAATATTACTAATATTGCAATGCTAAACACAAAAAAATACTCAAAGCGTTGTTCATGTTGTCATAGAGCAATTGCCTCTAGCCTTATGATACACATTTTAATTGTCACAATAACAGTCACAGTATTTTATCACAAGGGTCACACTGCATTCAGGAGAAAACAGGGTGGTGCTTATTTGTGAGGAGGCATCTGATACAGTGTTTCCTCCTAAAGGTGTGAGATAAAGCTCTCCAAGTTCATGCTGGGCGTACATGAGCCTGCCGGTCAGTTTGTTCCCTGATTAAGAACACATCATTCACCTTTCAGAAGCCTAAGCTGTGTCACCCCAGGTTTGGAACTTGGAACCTTTCAGATGCCAAGTGTCAAAGAACAAACAGTATTCTTAAATGAGCCAGGCCCCCCAGACATGTGCAGTACGGATAGTGTGATGATGACTGATGCACAGATTAACAGTGAAAAAGCAACTGGGAACAGCTTTTAAAACAGATCTTGTCAGGGCAGCAATATGTGCCTTTACATCATAGGACTCTCCTTTCTCTTCTTGTAGTCTTCAAACCAATTAACCACTCAGTTTTCCATCTCTGCAGCCAGCAAGAAAGGACACTGTAGAAAGTAGGCTCAGTTGCCACACTTACCCTGTGTACTAAGCACCATGGGAGTTTTGTGATTATTTAATTATAGACTATATTAATATAAATATGCACAACCAGTGGAAATTAAGGCATCCCTGGTGATCCTAATCCTAGCATCTCAAAACTTGTAAAAATGCCTTATAATTTTGTTTTAAAGACATTTTACTTTTATTTTTTTTAGTGTGCCATTGCCTGTGGTTCTATCAAAGCATGTTGAATAAAAATAAATGTCATCACAGACATCTACAGAGGTCATCAGCAAAGTAGTAACTGCTCTGTTAACTGTAGAAACTCCTGTCAACTCCAACTGACAAGCCAGCTCATATCAGCAGACTGGTTGTCATCCTTTACGTGGGCCATTTCTAGCCTTGTTTCAAGACTTGCTTCAAAGACAGTTGATAACAGCAGAGTAAGAGTGAGACCTCAGAGGTTTTGTCTCACTTTAAAATACCCCTGATTTTCCTACGTAGGTTGCTGTCCTCAGCCCAAACTCTCACTGCTTGTCTTGCAGTGAGGGTGCAGGGCAGATAATCTCCATTCTGTTCTTCAACTGTTGTGCATGCTCAGCATCCCAGCTGCTGGCCTGAAGTCCAATGAGTCATTTTCAGCATCACCATCCACTTCCTTTGCTTCTTGCAAATCTGCAGATAAATTTATGCTGTGCACTGCAGTGCAGTGGATGCATAAATCACCTACTTGTACGGGTATATGCACAGGTACTGCAAGTATCTCAGTTGCAGCAGCATGGAGCTTAGATAGGTTAATTTTGCTTGCCAAGAATTCTCCTTTTACAAGCCAGTCTGCTTCTGTTGCCTGGTTATACACTTGACTGCACCTGTTTAAAGCATCCTGAAAGAATATATATATCCAGTACTGTGATGACAACCACCGTCAATGATTTTGTACCTCACAGAGACTCTTTGATCTAGAAAACAGTGTATTTGTAGTTGGCAGCCAATACATGTTTTAAAATCAAATGCTTGTTTAATGAAGGGGAACACTGTGTGTGTCTTTTGCTATTCTGTATCTGGATTCATCACTGCTTACAGTACATGACAGGTTTTGAAAAACAAAGCTGCTATGGATTTCCTTTCTGTACTACTGTCTACTGGGATTGCAGGAATTATAAAGCTATTCTTGGAGCAATTAGAGCAGTGTCAGTAAAGACAATACATTTGAATCTCTGCTTTAAAAATTTGCATGTATATAGTTATAGTCTATAATTTTATGTACAAGAGAATATGTGCCTCCACCAAGCCACATTGACAGTGATAAATCCGAAAAGATATGGAGAATTTATCTGAAAATTTCTGCAGTCATAAAAATTCTAAAGGGATAAAATAAGATCTCAGAGAAACCCTGCCTTTCAACAGGAAAAATTTTCACCAAAGGTGCCATGTTCAGAAATTAAGTAAAGGAAAATTTTAAAAAATGCAAGACCAGAGGAGCGTTAAGGAACTAGAAACTTTGATACATCAGAGACAGCTCAGTTTAGGAGAAAATATATCACTGTGACATAAGCCTTACCTACCAAAGAGATTTCCACTAAAATTAGCAGCAGTAAAAATTATTATTATTAATAATAGTGGTATCTGGATTTCCAAAGTTATGTTACAGAACTTTTTACAGCACCGTTGTACCAGTCAGAGCTCCTGTTTCTCTGAGGCTGTTGATACACAATTAGGTCTGGCAAGGACTTCCTGGGGCAATTTTCTTACTGTCTCCCTCTCATGGTTTGACATGAAGCTGTTTCTGGTAAGCGGGAAGGGGCTGTAAAGATGGCTCCTGTAAGAAGTTGCTCAAAACTCTCCCCACGATATCTCCAAGATATCCTTGGTAATCTTTTTTGTCCCATCTCCATGGGGCCTCT
Organism: Urocolius indicus; assembly: GCA_013401255.1. NCBI lineage: Eukaryota > Metazoa > Chordata > Aves > Coliiformes > Coliidae > Urocolius > Urocolius indicus. The sequence continues at coordinate 72,184 of WBNH01004908.1, forward strand.
GCCATCCTAACAAGGGTGGGGGTGAATGGGGGGCACCAAGCAAGAGTTTGTTGTGCATCTTTGCTAGCTGGGCAAAACCATGCCACTTTCTAATGCAGGTCACAACTACATTGTCTTTTAATTGACAAAATTATTAGTCTTCATCTTGAAGATATTTAGAGGTTTTTTTGTTACTATTACTCCAATTGAAAAGATGTCCTGAAGCCTCAAAACTCTATGAGGATTAAAAATATTCTTCTGATTCCTGGGTTAAATGTATTTGTGATGCATTTATACCATTTTACATTTCTTAATTTTTAAAAAAATCCTTTAGATTGTATCTCTTTCTCCAAAATGTCATTTGCCATCTGATTTCCATGTTGCCATTTTCCCTGGAAACCTTCATTTTTTGCAGACTAAGGACACTGCAGTCTTTCAGTCACCTGTCAGAGAGGGGCTTTGTTCTCTCTTTATAATCTGAGTGGCCCTGGTGCAGTGTGAATTTCTCTCTCCTGGAGTACACAGAGGGTACACAGCATCTGAAATGAAAATTCAGATTTTTTAAAAATAGCAGTCCTCAGGTATCTTTGCTGACGACACCTCCCTTTTACAGTCTTCGTGATATTTGCCTTTTTCATAGCTGTGCACATTTTGCCTCATGGTTTGAGTGGCTGACAGTTTGCTGACAGTTCTCTGTGAATGTCTTAAATGTCTCTTTTCTTCTGGTAGTTCCAGCCCCCAGCTCATCTCGAAGATTCTTCTTGTTGCTGCTCAGCAGCATGATGGAGCATTTACACTGACACTTTTCATTCCTTTGTATTATTCTATGCATTAAGAGGCTTCAAATTTACTCAGTTTATAGTCCAATCTGTTTATGGGTTGATGACCAACCAAGTTGTTACTGCCAGAATGCAGAACCAGAACCCTGGATCTGAACCAAAAGACCATATGGAATCTCTTTTTTTCCTTTTTGAATCAGAACAGAACCAAAACCTTACTCAGAAGGCCCTAAAATGCACGTTTGAGGGTTTTTTTTTAATGCTTCAACTTTCATTTTTGGAAAAAACTTTTGTTACTGCAGGATTGCAACCAGTACAAGCTCTCCTTTTGTTCCATGGTGTTACCCTGTGCTGCTTAAGAGCAGCAGGACTTCTTTGTGGTGATATGCAAAGGTGAACCTGGCCTAGCAAGGGAATTCTGACCATTGCTATGGACTCCCATGTGCCCTTAGTGCTAGCCATGTTCTGCGGAAGCCAGCTGGGCTCCATCAGCCTCCAGTTGCCCAGCAATGCCACGTGGATGCTTCACTGGATAACAGTGTCCAGGTTTCTATGCCTCTTTGGCATATGTGCTCTAGATATGTGTGCATACATGTATTAGTTTGGTACACTATGTATGCAGAAGAAAATTCACAAGAGCGTTAGAAGGAATATCCATCTTCTCCAGCTTCACTCACAAGTCCATTCTGGCTCCTCAGTTGTATTTATCAGGGATAATGGGGCTGGTGTGCCTAAGTTCTGACTGCAAGGAGACTTATCTTTGCTAGTTCTTTAGCTACAGTACACACTTTTACCAATTTCCATCTTGTAATATTTAAAAAATAATGTTTTCACATAGACATTTCCTTTATAAGCATAAGGGCAGAATTACAATTCTGATTTTATTTTAAATTATTTCTTTTTTTGGCTTCTACCCTGAAGAGAAATTATGCAAAAGAAAGTAGATTTAATGGAAGTTTTTTCATTCCTATAATTGTGGAAAATTAGGGATCTTTTCTTTATCCTCCTGAGAAATCTGAATCTAACTGCATAATTAGATGGCTGTAATAAAATGAAAAATTGCAGGATCAGAAGAGATTTTCCCAGTTTTATACCCCATCTAAGTAAATATTCCTCTGGTCTAAAATTACACAGAATATAGCAATGAAGTATAGTAGAAGTTTAACCAGTGCTTGGGTTATACATTTGTATGTCAGTGTATATCGTATTGATAGAGGCAGTCTATCTCATATTACCTTTGGATATGTTATGAAATCTTAAATTTATAAAGCCTGTAAAATTCTTTTGCTGTGACCATGGCCATCATGGTGCATTATATGTGACGTGAAGGTGAAGGCTGGCTCTTGTTTTCTGTGGAAAAAAAAAAATGGGAACCTGTCATGACCTTATCAATGAAAAACATTTAACTCACGTTTCTAGGTTTATTCTGTCCTAAAAGCTGAGCAATACTAAAGCTGATAAACCATTGACCAGATATTTTTTCTCTCTGAACAGTCGTTCTACAGCACTCAAGCAATTAGTAAAAACCCAGTGTTTAAAAGGGCCATCTCTTAATTCACTAAACAGTACCAAACACATGATTTTAGTTTTATTTTCTCCTTTTACAGTGGTGAAAATCTGTTATTGCCATGTTTATTGACAAAAAAATTCTCAAAATAACATCTACATGTGAAATAAACAACACATAGGGGAAGAAATTACAGTAATTGACACAATGGATGGATAGACAGCATTTTGATCTCCTAGTTACCTGCTGCCAAAGTCAATCTAAATAACATGGCCTTAAAACTGTAAGAGCCACAGGAGAGAGATAAAATAAGTTGATCTTTTAGCTGACCTGTTGAAATCTTCTTTCCTGATCATTTATATTCCACATTTGTTTGGTCATCCAGCTTCCTCCTCCTCCATAACTCCTCTGATCTCCCCTCCATTTCCTCTCCTCTTTGCAGCCACTGAGGACATGGAATGGCATATGGTGTGGCTGATCGCAGTCTAAAGACCGTGGTCTCAAGTTGAGTGGGGGCACTAATTAAGGTGCCTTATCTATTAGGCTTTTCTATCCAGCTGCCAATTGCCAGAAAATTTGTAGGAGCTTATTGTGTTTGAGATATCCATCCATCTGATAGATTTGTCTGAAATGGGCCAGTTATTTCCATTGCTATCAGCCTTCATCAGAGATACAGAATTGCTGCAGTAGCCTTGTTTCCTTAGGATAGCCATTTGAAAATGAAGTAGTTAAAATTAAAGGTTTTGTTTGTTTTGTTTGCCTGTTAAATACATACTTGTGGGGATGGATATAAACTGAGACAGAGTTGCACCATTAAAACTTTGACAAAAACAAGCAAAACAATCTCCTGGAGCAGACAATGACAGCAATTCCTGGTCCTAGACTGTTCTAATGAAAGCTTAGAGACAATCCACACAGAGAAAGACAGTAAACTTCTTGCCTTTACTTGTCAAGGACAGCTCTTCAGAGAAGTATGCAATGAATAACATTCATTGTAGTCTTTATAACTCAACTGCCTGCATCTCCACTGGAAAAAAAAAAGTTCTTTCTATCAATCCTGTCCGCTGTAACTTGTCCTTCTTTTCCACATAATATTTGAGTTTTTCTTTTAGATTTCTTGTCTTCGTTATCATATGTAGAACGGTTGCCTTTTCCATCATGGAGTGGGATGGGTCATTGTATTGCTAACCTCACAGGAAAATACTGCAATTTTCTTTTGTAGAATCAAGAAACATCAGGCAAAATCAGTGTGGTGGTGTAATTTGGTTGCTGGACAGAAGAGGGTGCTCTTTTAGTCTGAGATAAAAAAAGACGTCGGCTGTGGGCACTGAGAGAGTTCTGCCAGAGTTCTGCAAACTCCCAGCGAGAAAGGGAAACTTTCCCAGGCTGTCTCACATGCTGCAAGTTGCTTGGACATTTTTGTAAAGATTGCCACAGAGCTCCATGTGAACAGCAGGAGGATGAAATTGCTAGGCCCTGGACTAATGTTTTGATGTAGAGAGAAATCCTGAGTACAGCGTGCTGGGGGAAAGCAATGCTGTTAGTATTTTTGCTGTTTTCAGAAGGTGGATGCAAGTTCATAGATTAAAAGTTGGATATGTGCATTAGAGCCTTCATACTGTGTGAATAAATGCTTTAGAAGGTTGTCACATACTCAGTCAAGACCGTACTGTATCTCATAAACTACCTCAGGAGACAAGTCTTGTGCCTAGCTGCCTGCATGCAAATGTGATTTTTGACTCATGTGGATGGATTCCCTGAGGTGTATACTCCTCCAGGGGATGTTTGTTCTGGCTGCATTGAACAAGCAAAAAGGCTTCCACATTGTGAAATACTCCCAAAACACCGATTCAAGTTTAATCAATTATGTGAGGTAGTTCAGAGAGTCGTTATAGCTGTGCGAAGCATTTTATTCAGAGTTGGAATTTGACTTAGTGTGATAACCAGGCAAGAAACACTGAGTCAGCTGTCAATTTCTGCAGAAATGAGGCATCACCAGAGCTGCTCCAAACATTTCTATCAAATAAATCGTATCTCTGGAGCAGATTTTTCCACCATTTATGACAAGGAAGAAAGAAAATACTGTCTTTGGGTAGATCTAGGCAAGCGAGATAAAGCTGTAATGATTGCAAGCCAACTGTGTATACACTCAGGATTAATGCAAGTTCAGGGTGCAAAGATGATTTTAAATCTCGATTTCCAGTGTTTTGCAAATTATCAGAGCCCTCACAGTCCTTACATGATGCTCATTGGACCATTTTTGCATCTAAAACAAAAGCCATATGTTTGAAACTGATTCTAATGCTTTTAAAGGAACTAATGATTGGTATTTTCAATAAGCAACCTGAAATCCAGTGTTAACGGATGAGTCATGAAAGAAGGAAGAGAATATTTACAGGACATTCTATAATATACCAGCTTAGCAGAATCAAAATGTCACTTTTTCAAATGCCACTTCAGATAGAATTGTCTTTTCAGGGCAACGTATTTTCTCAATTGGAACTGAACCAGGTGCTGCTATGATTGTGCAAGCCCCACCACAAAAACCATTACAAGTATTTTAATCTTCCTTAATTCTTATATTTCTTTGAAAATGTCATTCCAAATTATGTTTCATCTGTAAAACTATTGAAAGCATAGAATCTAAAGTGTGTCCTGACTGAATGTAGCAGGCTTTATTTTGAATGGGTGAAAACCATAATTGTAAGTAGTGAAGGTTTGTAATGTTGTGCTACTTTCTCTTTGCTGAATGAGGCCGAAATGCCTTGGGATAGTGTTTTGCAGCCACATTTACCCAAATACATGAGGTCCACCTTGAGAAGGCCATTATGGGCTCTTCAAGAACAGTTATAGAATGTGAGGGAAAAGTATTCCACCCTTGGAGAAGAAATACTGGATTGCAGAGGAATAATAGGAAAAGGGCTACCCTGTCTTTTGGTCATAAATGCAGCTTCACATAGATCATGTTCCTTTGCCCATTGTTGTACAGTCAACACTTAAAAGACTCCGAGAATTGGGAAGTAATATTATTTTATTTATATGTGACATAGAAAACCAATCAGGAGATGAAAATGTGATGTGTGATGGCTTGTTTTTCTCATCTTTATCTCTGCCAATACACTAAATACTTAGAAGTAATGTCTCCTGCTATGGAAGCAGTTGAACAAATCATATATGTCTTTACTGCAGTTTCAGAAGAATAATATAAAGCTACTTGTTTAGTCTGTCTTGTTAAGCAGAAATTACCTGGCATCCTGACAGCAAAATAGACTAATAATCAAAACAAATCTAATTCATCTCTGCTATACTTTGAACTGGACTGAACTTTCTCTGCAAGACAGGGAAATAACTCTGAAATGCATTATTTGGGAGGAATTAGAGGCAAAATCAATATACTTAGCTCATGATACATATCAGGAGGTTGTCATAACAGTTATTATCAGTTCTCCATCAGCAGCCAGGACTAGATGCTCAAGCTACTTTAAAAGTTTCTCTCACCTGACAAAACAAGTGTGAGTTGGTACATGCCGATGCCACTCTTATCTTTTTATTTGAGTGTAATATTTTTATTTGAGTGTAGGAGAAGCTGCCAATCAACACTCCAGACCTTGTTGCTCATTTGACATTAACAAACACTATGGTATCTTATTAAATGTTTTTTTCAGTAGAAGGCCAGAAGTAGCCTCTGTCACAGGTCCATCTGCTTCAGTAACAACTTCCCATTTTCTCTCTTCAGCAGAGAAAGAAGCTCGTAAAATTAATGTCCACAAACAGATAACAATTTCTATCTTTGCAACTTCAGTATCTTTCCTGAGGAAAAGAGGAGACCTTGTACATAAACAACAATCAGCATTGTATCTTCAAGCTAATGAAGAACTAAATGCCACAATAAAGCTTTGAAAGAAAGCTTAGAGACTGCTAAACTGAAATGAAAATGTGGGTAAACTTTCTCTTCAAATTTCCTAAATATATGAATAGCCAAGTGCAATGCAGTATAGCTGGGGGAGTGTCGTGGTTTCGGCCCATCAGGGAACAAAAGACCACGATTAGCCTCAAGTACCGAAGACTTAAGGATTGCTAAAGGACAGGGAGGGCTTAATTGCCGCTTAAGGTGCAGGACAAAACAGACCAGGCTACTCGGCTTGGGGAAGAAAACAGAAAACAATTTAATACCAACTAAAACATAAAACCCC
>WBNH01004908.1:78745-135352 GCA_013401255.1 Urocolius indicus
TAAATAGTGATCACAGAGGCGCCAGATTGGCCCAGCCAGGCCGGGGGGTGGGTCTAAAAAACTTTTACCGGGTCTTCACTGCAACCCGCTCCCCCTGTTACTAAGCAAAAGCAACTCCTTGCTAAACCATGACAGGGAGGTTTTCAAATCAGAACATAAATGCTGTTCCATTACAGGTACTTAAAGTGGAAATAGCAGTGTGCTGAGATTCAAGACAAACCATCCATTGGAAACAGGAAAAACGTTAATACATTAGTTTTGTGCTACCGAGAATCTGCAATTTGAAAATGTTTGTGAGAATACAAAACCCCGTTTTGTAGATGAGGAGATCAGGGTTTAGATTTCAGTGTTGTTTGAGGGGGAAAAAGGGACTATTATTATGGCTTATCTGGTGGATAGAAATGAAGAGTCTTTCACTGTGCATGTCTTACCTGAGGCAACATGGAAGCATTTTGGCATGTCTACCTGGAATCCTGTGCTTTATGTCAGTCTTTCTAGTATAAGTTGGATAACAGGAGTTAGAGGACCAACATCCTGCCAAACCCACTTAATCACCTCCTTTGAGATACAAGCAGCACTATGTAAATCCCAATGGAGCCTTTTATGGGACTTACTTAGTTCTATGTCAGTTTGTAAATTTGTTTCTTAGTTACTTGGCTACTTTTTTCCTAACTAAGTGGTTAGCACCAATGGAATAAGCATCTGAAACTTCTTTCTCTATGGCTAGACAACACATCATGTTCAAAATCTGACAGATTAGTGGTGCTCAAGTAATGGTTTGTATCTGGTCTCCTACTGTTTGTGTCTTTCCTTTCCTTTGATAAGTTTGTGTGGGTGGCCAATGTAATGCAAATTTGGCAGAGGAATAAAGGATTACTAAAATGGGATGTTCCTGTAAGCTTTGAGCAAATGCATGCCACCAATGAAGGAGAGGCTGACATGTTCATGAAAGAATTACCTGCTTTAGTTGACCCGCTGCTACCCCATCAGTAGAGGTGACCAGTCAGTGCACTTGTAAGGCAGTCACATTGTACATGGTCGTACATAACAAGAGATTGGGAGGCAGGGTGGAAATCTGGAGGTAATGTGGGTTGGGAACTCAGGCTTTTAATACCAGTAAGGTCTTGTAGACTCAGTGAGAACAGCTCTGATGTTTTCTGAGTGGAGGATGTAAAGGGGCAGAGGGGAGGAATTGTAGTGTATGCAAATCCATAATAGAGCAGAATTCATTAATTCCATTGCTTATTGGATAACAACAGCACAAAATTACACAGAAACATCAGCAGCAATGAAACTGCTCTGAAAGAAGTCAAATCAGCAAGGTAATTGCAGGATTAGCAAAAGATATAGCCAGGCACAGGCTTATATCTATAATGCCCCTTGGGCATGGCCTGATGGCAGGGACTTGAGCTCAAATGCAGTTCCTGAGACAAGGGCCAGAGGCCCCAGATAACATTTCTTGCAGCTCTTTCTCACACAACACTTTTCAAGCAGCCTGATGCAAATTTATACAATGCCACCTTATCAAAGCTGACCTTGAAGAGTGGCAGGCGAGTGGGGGCGAGTGAGGGGGAAAGAGTTTGTAGCATGTATTTGTGCAATTGGGATCTGAGCATCCACAGTGAAGTAGCTTTAAGTATGTAGGGCTGTTGGTTTGGGTGTTTTTTTTTAACATTGGACTTGAGCTCCTAAATCTGTTGTTTCTGAAAAATAATTGCACAAAAAGCTGAGTTCTCACATGCTAAAGAAACCAGTTGTGGTTTCTCATATGCCAAAAATTGGCTCCTATCCTACTAAGATTTTCATCGTGTGTAGTAGTTACCCGCCATACCTAGCTTTGTGCCTGCAATTTCTTGACCTGTTGCTTGTAATTCAAAGATCATCTGGTTATCAGAAAATTGAGCTAGAGCCACAGCAGGAAAAGCAGAATGAGAAGGTGGAGAGGTTGCTTCTAATGTCCTGTATTCATAGCAAGCAAGCTATTGTGGGACAATTTGAAGTAAATGCTCTGGCTGAATCACGTGGTACTTGGTAAGGAAGCTTGAGCAGAAGCGAGGGTATCTGAGTGCTCTTCTGTACACAAGTCCTGAGTCATATATTCATAAAAGTTCTTATCATTAACTTTAATGGAAAGAAAGGTAATTTGGGGGAAAATTGGTTTTTAACATTTATGGACTTCAAGTATTTTGACAGAGGACTAGTTTGCTACTTATTTTTTTTCTTCCTGAGCTTTATACTTTCATCCTGCAGTACTGTGTACAAAATCTTGTAATCAGGGGACAGATTGTTGCATTCCATCCCCCAAAAGAGGCTACTACTGCTCAAGTGAAGACATATAAGGAGATCTTGCAGGATTTGTGAGGTGGAAAATAATTTTATATTTGAAAGATATTGGGAAAATTCTGATCTTTTCTGACCTCTGCTAACCCAATTTAATTGAAAGCTTGTTTGAATGTTTGAAAGAACTGTTTATTTTTACACTCCCCCCAAATCTTCAACTTCACTTCAGATCAGCAGCTATAAACCATAACACACGTTTCTTGTTTTCTGCCTCTGATTCTGAATATGTTCAGGCTGCTGGGAAAAGTTAATACAGGATAGAGCTCCTGTGTGACCTGCTCTAGCAGATCCTACTCTGTCAGGGGGGTTTGACTAGTTGATCTTTTGAGGTCCCTTCCAACCTTTAAGATTCTGTGATTCTGTCATTATAGTCAATAGCAGACTTCAGTTTCATTGTCATTGTGATTTAAAATGTTTGTTGGTAAAATTGAACAGTTATATTGAATGTGAAGTGAGGTTTATAACAATGCATGTCTGTGCCATGTGTTACACTCACAGGATCTTGTTTCTGTCACTGCGTTAGGTTCCCCCCCTTCGTGGGTAATCACTAACATGATCAGCCTATCAGCAGAGGGAATTTTCAGAGAAAAACAGTGTGTCCTTATTCTGAATGGTGACAGAATAGAATCTCTTTCAAATTCTGGAGGCATTCTTATTTACTGTCAGAGATTGCTGATATTATTTTAGAAAAGACAGATGCAAACCTATGTAGTTAACTGATTTTCAGGACTGCTTCTGGTTTATCTTTGTTCTGACACAAGCTGTGTGCCCATCACTCCACTGCATTACTATTAGAAGGAGCTCAATAATGATGAACCAGATGCAGTTATAACACATATTAATTCCTATGAGTAATTAATTTTGCCATTACGGTGTTTATCCCATTTTTGTTTGATTTTTTTTCCAGCTTCAGTTTCCATTAGTTTACTGTCTTCCTCTGCTAGATGACTGACAGGATAAGACAATACCAATTTGGAGGGGAGGAGGGGCTACAGTAGGGTACATCTGCCTTAGTTTTCTGGTTCATTCCTGTGTCTGTGCATTATTGTGCATACTGTGTGTACATTGCTTTGGTTCAAAGCAGCTGGCTGCCTGTAGGAGAAAACCTCGATGTATCTGGGGCTTTGCCTCAGCTACTGTTGCAGATGGGAAAACAGATGAGACTGCACAAATTTGTCTCCTTGCTCTCTCTCCAGTCTTCCATTGCTGTCCCAAAGTCATCTCACCCCTGCATACCCTCATGGTGTGCCGTACGTGCCCTCAGCATCATGTTACCATAACAGTGTCCTCACATATGTTTTCTTGGCACAATGGAATGGAAAAAGACAGGGGGAAAAATGTTTTAGGATTGCAAGGGCAACAGAGGAGACTTGAAATCAGTGTTATGTGCATGAACAGAGGCACCACTGTTGCTTGAGTCCTTAGCAGTGTGTACACAAGTCCCCTGGGTTGGGAGACTTGGGGAGAACATGTTCAGAGCAGTGGATGTTGTCCTAAAGTCAAATTCTCTCCTGTGACAACCGGGCACTTCCACTAATGAAAATGAGCTGCTTTAAATGTACGTAGGGGCTGATGTGGCCACAATGTAGTCGGCAGAGGGAAGGGATTTTTGCAGTTGTGCTGCCACATTGAGTTAAGACATGCACAGGGGTGTAAATTGTGGTAATGAGGGCTGTGCGGGTAATGAGCAGAGATCCTGCCCTGACTTTCTCTCTCTCTGTCTTTGATGCTGTTCAGGTTGCCAAAAATGAAGAGTTTTCACACTGTATTTCATTTAGTTGTGGTTGGAGTAAAATACATTTTTTTAAAAGACAATCGCATTTTCCTACCCATCATTCCATCTTCCTCTTAGTAAAAAAAAAGGTATCCTTGAGTGAACAGATGAGTGAGAGGGACATACATTGAGTGACAAACCTTGAGTTCAGGAGGCAGGATGGACAGTTCTGTACTTGTAATCAATGACATACTTCTCACAAATTTTGAAAAGTATGTCTTTAATAAACTGTATAATTATTGTAAAAATGATGTCTAAATATGTAAACAATTTGTCCACTAGTGAAAAAGGATAGTTATGCCCATGACCTGTAAGGCTGTTTACTAGAAAAGCATGATATATCAGCTAGAGATTAATGCCATGATTAGTTTGATAAGATAACGGAGCCTAGAGTTTTTCTAGCTCTGTTTGTGCACTAGCCTGAAATGAACTTTCTTGCTCACTGGTTTCATTTGTATCCTCATGATTTTCAGTCAATAAACCAGAAAAAAAAAAATATACTTCAATTCCCCAATGAATTTTGAGCACTTCCTGAATTAGAAAAAGATTTCATCACTGCTTCTTAACTGAATATTATCTGCCTTCATTTAAAGTATTGGTTTATTATTTGTATTAACTATTCAGACATTAATCAGTTATGTTGCTTTTCATTGTGTTATCAGTCTTTTTCTCCTCGATTGTTTTGCCTTTCTCTGTTACATGCAGGAACAGTCTCAGCCCTACCAAATTGCTGCCCCTGTTAAGGCTTGATCAACATGTAGTTATACCAACATGAGAGGAATGTAAGGTGGTTGGGTTACAATTTCTTTTCCAGTAGAGCCATGTTTCACAATTCCTTGCAAGCACCATTGATGGACTAATTGCTATAGCTTATTCTGCTGTTCTATGAGAGCAGAAAATATTACAAAGCAATCATTTTTTAATTGATATACCAGAGATGGCACAAGCTAATGATTCTTTTCTGACTTATGTAGAATAAAGGGGGGTGATTTTGGCATTTAAACACATTCTCCTAAGCCAGAAGCTTAAAACCTGATCCCTTGGGTCACTGTGTTTCTTCACTGCCTTCCTTCACCCCTATTTCAGGCCACATATACAAAGTATGCAGATCATGGCATGCTGTGTATTGAGTGTCTCTGACAGCTGGCAACACACTTGCAGTACATGCTTAGCACCAGTATGTGAAAATATGAGAGCCGAAAGGCTTCAAAGGTTTTATGAGGTTTACTCATAAATTATGTTTTTCCCAGGTGATGTTTCCATGTGTTTGAAAAAATACTCGTTATTTTCAAAATGAATAGATGATCAGCCCTGAAAAACAGACACCATACTGACCACATACCAGCACCTCCTGTAGTCCCCAAGGGCACTGTGGGAACCATTGGGGTTTTTTTACTAACAGTTCCACAATGTAGTTTCCATTTTAATTTTAGATACAATTTGTTATGCTAGCTATGCAGACCTGGTTTGTTTTGATTTGTTTTGTTTTGTTTTTTAAGGAAAATCTCTGTGAGCAGAGATAACTGGAGCCAAAGCAAGTAAAACTGACGTGATAAAATCTGGAAACAATACAGCAAAGGTACTTCTCATTACTGTTCTAGAAAACAATGTCTGTGCTTCCTTATATTTTATTATTGTATTGTAATGTATTTATTCACGTTTCAAATTAGTTTTCGGTATTGTCAGCTATGGTTTTGTGTATCTTTTTAGAGTGGCATCATGTCAGCTATTTATATGATTTCTCTGATGGTAGTAAATGGGAAATCCCAGTGGAGTTTCTGTCTTCAGTATGCTAATTACTAGACAGAGCAAAATCAAATGTTTGCATTTGGCAGTGTACTGTCTGTTTTAATTATTTAATATGCTCCCTCTAAAAGTGTTCACAATTTACAAAATAAATCGTAGGTTGGTCTTGGTTGATTTGCTGCAATATACAAATAAAATGTATTCTTTTTGTACCTAAATGCAGTGGAATAATTTCAAAAGTCACTTGCTTTCAGTGTAGCTGTCTGAAGTTCAGACTACTCAGCATAAAGTTTAAATGACACAGAAGGTTTAGGATAGAACCCAGATAATTTAGTTTTGTTATTTAATCAGAGAATGACAGACATATGCATTTATTGATGTGATGCTGCTGACTGGAAGAGTCAATGCGTACAGAAAGACCACTGGAAGCAGCAGCTGCCACTAACAGAGGGAGAATTTTAACTATGTTTCTATTAATTGAATATGTAATAATTTTACTTCGAAGGATTTAATTACACTTAGTCTCAATGTCTTTATTATGCACTTACATGGACTGTCTGTTACCCTTGAATAAAATATGGTTAGTGAGAAAAGAAAATGGAAGAATAGTAGAGAAGACATTTATACAGAGTAATAAGTAACCTAGAGTACAGACAGGATGGTGTGTAATTTTCACAGTGCAATTGTGAATATGAAATAGATTTTCACTGCAGACTTTCTGGGAGTTGGATTTTTTAAAAAAAGATTTGTACAATATAATATAAGCAAATCTATACACAGAGGTTATCTAGATTTTAATCCACTATGCCATATCCAGAAGATCAAGCCTAGGTTGCTTGTCCAAACACAGTACTGTTTCTCTATAACCTGTCTGCTGCTCTGGACGAGAAGGTATTTGGCTCTGCCTAGGTTGCACAGTCAATTATCAGGCTGTCAGGGCTTAATTTTGGGTGCTTGCTCTTGCATCCTGGTGTTTGTCTTTTACTGAAGGCTAGAGTACTTCTGTAGATCTTGTTCCTTGAGAGAGTTGATGTTATTAATTTGTTTCAGGAAAAAAAAAAGAAGTTAAAAATCAATTAAAAAATTACACACTGAGTGAAAAATTTCTGGTTTCTTCTACTTTGATTGAATTCTAGGACAGGAGGGAAAACATGTTAAGAAATGGCGCTGAATGGAAACATGAGGGAGCAATGCTTACGACTGATTTAAGGCAGAAGAGCCATTTTGCTACTAGGGATGGGGGACAGAAGTCCTATTAAAAAAGCCCAGATCATGACTGGGACACTGCAGGGAGAGACTGCTTCCAGACACAGAAATAAATCTTGCAGGCAGCTTCAAACCATGCACAGTCTGGACAGCGCGGCAGACAGCAGCCCTTCCCAGAACTGCTGGAGAGCGTGGCGGCAGAAACCCAGCGGGCTGTCATTTTTAAAGCAAATAGAAAGTGCTTTGTTAATTTTAAGTGGGAGTCAAGCACACCAGTCACTGCTGCAGCTGCAACAGCTGCCTTAGCTTGGGAAGAAAAGCCACAATTGGCAGAAGGCAAATGGGCAAAACTTAAGTCTCGTCCTTGACAGAGAGAATATGTGCAGACAAAGTGGGGAAATGTTTGCTTCATCTCGCTGCTGCCATGGAAGGAAGCTGTCTTGCTGCAGTGGTATGAAATATGGAGTGCAGCACTCGAGCGTCATAGTCAATGTTAAAGAGTGAAAGCCTGTAGGCATAGCAGGGTCACAGGCTCTGGCAGGCAGCTCCCTGAGGAAAAGCCTTTTGTCTTTGCATATGAGAGGTTAGCATTAGGCAGAGCAGGTCATAAGCTGGTCATGTTCAAAAATGCCTTGCCAAAAAACTCCCTAGGAATGCAAGGAGCATGTTCTCATCTACAAATACATGTTTCCAAACAGATTGCACCTCCAGAATAAGCTGTAGTGGTGGCAGGCACAGTGTCTTCAGCATTGGATAGCAGTTTGGTGGAATAAACTGCTTTATATGTAAACTTGTTTATACATATATTGATCTGAAAAGGAAAACCAAACAAATGAAGCCGGCTGGACAGAGATGAAATGTGGAGCCTGATTAACTAAATTATTTGTGAAGTCCGAAGGATTTGTGCTAAAGATGTTATCATAGAATGACCAGAACAGAGTTACCCAGCTCTGACTTGACAATTAAATGGGTAGGTTTCAATTTTATCTGTGTTTTGAAGGACAAAGGACAGAGATTCATAAGGCATCACATTAAAATTCATGAGAATGGATACATGAAGCAGAGACAAGCTGAAGAGTCGAAGTTGGTAGCAGGGAGGTTGCTAGCCTCCTAAAACAAAACAGGTATAGGTTTCTTGAGACAGGCTGAAAAAATTAATCTAGCTCCATTTGTTGCACACCAGTAGTGGACTGTTGGCATTCAGCAGTCTGTCTGGATGATTAAAGAAGGATTTTCTGTCCACTCACCAGCTGGTTTTTAAAAGGAAGAATGCAAAGGAATCTCTTGTGATACTCAATATTGATACTCCTCCGTAAGGATGAATAGCAGTTCTGTCTTCCCACACCACTTCAAAGTAAAATCAGGGATGGAGTGACTGCACTATGTCCCCTGAGGTATGACTTGATTGTTAGATGCTAAAGGCTACATCAAATTAACCCTCTGCCTATTCCAGATGTGAAAATCTGTGGGTTAAGTGAGATTTGATCAGATTTTACACATCTTACATGCCTGGATTCTTCTGTTCCTTGCATCTTGGAGCACTGTCTGGATGCTACTAGGGCCAGGACTTTCTTTTCTGTTTTCCTTTCTCCGTTTCACAGCTTGTCAGTCCTTCTTCACACCTGTCAGGAAAAGCTATTCCTTGGGGACTGGGACTGGGAAGTCTCCTGACAGGGCTGTCAGCAGGGCAGGCAGCGGGGGCAGCTGAGGTCAGCCCAGAGTCCCCATCACCAGGCTGGCATGCAGGGACAAGCTTCTCCACATTATCCGGATTGATCTGATTGATCTGGATTGAGGTCCAGATAAATGAGTCCATGGCCAGGCACTGGTGTAGTTGTGACACAGCTGCAGCACACCTCAGGAATCGAGGGCGAGAGCCTCACCTTAAAAGCAGCTTCATGTGAAGCAGGACAGCCCTTGCTGAGATATCTTCTCTTTCTCTCAAGGTCATCAGCTGTACTATCTTGAAGCTGGCCCTGAGCCTGGGAGGCTGAACCCTCTGGAGCACCTGGATGCTCTGCAGAACCAGTTTCAGCTATTTGATCAGGAACTTCATCCTATCTGCCACTGACGGCTGACCCTAACTTTCATTCCCTTCTCCTTGATGTGGTCTCCAGAACTGCTTCACTTATGCTATGTTATCACTAAATTGAGTTCAAGGCAAGTAATGCTTTCTTTGCTACGAGGTCAGCTTTGCCCCAGTCCTTTGCTTGCCAGCTTATGTGGGCAGGTGGTTCTTTGAGCCTCCATAACTACATAAATAACAATGCTTTCCACTGTCTTTATAAAATGTGTTTACAACTTGGATTGCTGATAAATCTTTGAGGAAATTCTGTCTACAAATTAAGTACATTCTGGTTTGCCACAGGCTACAGGTATTTTGGTATGAAATAGTTCACAGAGGAGTACAGTTGAGCTGTACAAATATTGGTTACCCTGATTGTCAGTCTTACAGGTTGGTGGCAATATGAAAACAAGAAACAAACTATTAAAAATATGTGAAGTTAAGCTCTGAATCATGTTTAGCATTACCAAGTTAGAGAACAGAAAAAGTGAAACCTAGATTTTCAGTACTTAAAATTAATTCACCCTTTGGGTTCCTAAGACCAATGTGATCCTGTTCTCAGAAATGCTAGGGACTCACAGAAACAGGTAGATGGAGGAAACCACCAGTGTGATTTGGCTCTTGGACTGTGCCAAACACAAAGGATGCAGATTATGGAGAGGTAGTGCCTTATTTAAATGCTAGGAAGGAGGAAGATAAGGGCATTGATACAAGTATTTTGTATGAGAAAGTCTCAGGCAGTGAGTACAGCATGGAGCAGCCTTAACAGCAAGAGATAACTGCTCCTGAATACAGCAGCAGTGGATTTATTGGCATCTGACAGAGCTGATGTTGATGCTTCAAGGCAGCACCTGTAGGCTCAGGCAGCATTTCAAAGCAATTCAAATGCCGTCAGATAATACATCGACCAGTATGTGAAATTCTGAATTAGGTTAATGTTGTCTGTTAGCATTGCTGTGTTTGGGAAAGGAAGTTATGAGTAACTGTCTCCCAAAGGCACTTTCCTATAAAGCCTTTGGGTTTTCTTTAAACTCTCTTGCTATTGACAGCTTTGGTATGCTTTAAACTTCTTGGGAACAGATTTTATGCAGAATTTCATATGGAAGACTACAACTTAAACTATTAAAGAAATAAATGTTTTTCATTCTTTTTTTAAAGAATCATAGCTAAACAGATTGTGTACAAAGTCTAGGTAAGGTGGGATTTAGAGTCTTATATTCCCCATGTAATTTAAATGCTTTTGCAAATCCTACTCATTGCAAAATGTATTTATTAATGAGTATCAGAAAGCTTGATAAAATGAACAGAGCTTAAACTAATTGCTTTGGAGAACATCTTGGTAACTTCTGTTTTACAGAGTGGGGGATGCTGTTTATCGAGTCAAAGAGAACAACATTGCTAAGGCTACAGCCTCTGGCAGGTTTCCCTCCTCTTCCACCGTGGATATACATGAATCTTCATGAAAGACTCATATCTCAGTCTGGTGCTTAAGAATAGGCATCTATTTACAACTTCTTTCAGTAGTTTTTTGTAACAGGCTTTCCTCCAGATAACAAGGCTACTACACTTATTATGTCTTATACACTTTTTGACCGGTACCGTTTGTGAGTTCAATTGGAAATACTGGCTTGCTTTGAATCTCAATGCTGTGCACGATGAGGGATTAGATGTATAGTTGGTAGATTGTACTGTTGTTTATGAGCATTAAAGGTGATTTATTCATCATGTATTTTGCACTTTAAAACCAATAATGAATACAGGTAAAATATGATTAGCAATTACAAATGCCATTTTCAAAATATAATAAAACCTTTGTTAAATCAATGAGCAGTGATTTGATTCATCTTGTTTCTGAGGATTAAGTCTGTAAACCATTCTACTGTTCAGACCTGTAGAGAAAAAAGGAAACTTGAATGCTATATAAAATACAAGGAATGTGCTTTAAAACTTGAGTGCATCAGAAAATCAAGTTAGGCCTGAGGTTTTTAAAGCTTTTGGTCTATCAGGTTATACCGATGGCAGGAAAACAGGATTTAGTTCAGGAAGCAAATGCTACAGATTCTAATAATTCTTTAACTGAAATACAAGTGAATGCAAAATGCAAGCTTATTTGAGTAGCAGGAAAAGTAACCAGAAGTCTTCTTGGCATATGAGGGGAGACAACCTTGTTCAGTAAAGATCTTTCCTGTAAATTATAGGATAACACTTGTAATTATTATAAGAGTTTTGGCCAGACATTTGTTTTTAAAAGGGCTATTTGTCCTTCTTAAAATGAGACATGAGAGCAGCTCTGTTGTTAGAAAATATTCTCTGAATGAATGAGGTGGGTTATTCCAGCAGGCAGAGAGCAGATGTACTGCAGATGAAATCATTGCCCTGCAGAAAAACTGAGGAATGTTACATGCTACGTAATGCATTGTACTGGGACTTCCACAGTGTGAGTGGGTTCTTGCATTACTCACAATGTCTAAGGGTCTGGTTGCTCTGGATGTGGCCATTGATGAATAGTTTCCTGCTAGGAATACTCATATGCAAAAAGTTTCCAGTGACTGAGCATCTAACTTTGGATAAGTGTGTCTGTATTACCGAAATCAGATACATAAATATGCCTATACATATTCCAAATCCAAGTGTATATTGTTTTCATTTGTAGTGTTTGGAGGTGAAAATACAATGCAAATTCTATATTCTTTTCAAATGCCTAGTGAGTTCTTAGCTGTGAACCATTATCAGTGATCTCTGCCCAGTGAAAGCTATTTGTTCTTATCTTTCTGCTACTATGATGGCTCTCCTATACACTGACAAGGCCTTGTGTTCAATCAAGACATCTGAGTCTTGAAAGTCATCTTGGTATTTTTCTCTTCAAAAAAATAACTGTAGATGTACCTTTTCAGTGTCTAGGTATTGATTTCTTCTAGCTATGGCACAATAAAATGAAATGACAGAAACAATATGCTTAATTTGGTGATTCCTACTTAAGGAAGACACAAAAAACAAATTATTTCTTCCTCTCTATCATCGGAATCAGATAGTACAAGAAGGATGTTAAAATTTTAGAATTACCCCTTATACCTATCCTGAAGCCTTTCACTTTCATTTGGCCATGTATTTATTTTATCACTGGGCAACATGGCGGGGGGGGAATCAGTCAACTTAAACCCTTTCTTTCATACAGTCCCATTATTCCAGCTCCATCTTGCTGATTGTGTTTGCTGATAGTTGTTGTATACAGACTCTCTCATTATATCATTGCCTAATTAAAAGGTAAAATAAAAACGAACCCGGAAGTGAAATAAAATAATAGATGTCTTGCATCTCATTCAGGCCTTTAGGTGGTCCAATGAGTAAGTTCTTTGCCCATCAGCAGCTCATCAGAAAGTTTGACTCCTTTGTGGCTGAAGTGGTGCCATGTGCCACCCTGCAAAGCAGCAAATTAGTCCAGAGATAATTTTTTTCCTGCAGCCAGCCAGTCTCATAGACAATACCCAAATCTTGGCTGTAGGGGCCACCTACAAGAAATTGTGGTTTTTCTCTAACATGAAGCTATTCTGACTTAGGGTCTCTGTGTAATGCCTACAGTACTATGCAATACACTTTAAAAACAATAAGAATACTATAAAGACAATAAAATACAACTAGGGGTAAATACAACTGGGTATACTAGGGAGGAAAACTTTTCATTTCTTTTCTAAACAGGGTTTTGGGGAGACTTGTTTTGATCTCCCTTCCTCTGACCTAGGTAAAAATACATGTTCAGATGTAAAATTAGGTCTGCAGACCTTGTAGGTAGGCAGCCAGTGTCAGCTACTGTTCTACCTGTCACACCTACCTCATCTCATCTCATCTCATCTCATCTCATCTCATCTCATCTCATCTCATCTCATCTCTTTTGGCACTGAGTATTTCTGAAGAGCTTTTCAGTGTCATCCACCCTCTATGTCTGCTCAGCATACATATATAAGCCCAGCAAACATTCCTTGCCTATTATTTCCCCTCTTGTCTTGGAGCATTTAATGTAAAAGCTTGGCTCAGCCTTGGCCAGATTATGTGAAGTCATACAAAACAAATAGTTGAAAGGTGGAGAAACATAAATCATGGTTTCAGTTATCTTGCTTATTTTTATATTGACTGAATAGAGTTGAAGGTAATTCTGCAGTAGATTAAGATGGAAATTTGTTGGTAGGAACTTCTGGTAGACTTTTACTTCAGATCATGGCTTTGATTTGTTCCACACAGAGTTTCAAACATTAAAAAAAAAACCCAAAACTACTCTCTTCTGCCTTCCTCAGCCTGAGTTTAGCTTAGTTCATTTCTGTAGCACTAATGGTCCACATTAACATTTGGTTTTGGTCTCAGAGAGTTTACACTTCTAGGGTCAAGGCATCATATCACAGCTGGGATGTCAAACAAGACTTATTCTTCCATTTGAAAATGATGACATCCTTTCTTTTGTCTGTGTTTGTGGCCCATAGTGAGCATGGCAGTTTGTGCACAGATCTGCTCTGTAAATAGAAATCTTCAAGACACGTTGTCCATATGCACTGTCCTTCCTGTCTGTTGAATTTCTTGGGATTCTGCAAGTGAGCAGGCATAATGCACATTATACAGCTGCGCTCACTGCAGAAGGAGAGAGGATATGTGTACAACCATCCCAAAGTTACTGCTAACTGAAAAGCATTTGGTCTTGAATGTCTGTGGAAACGTGCTTGAGGATGGCACGTCTGGAAGAATTGCAACTACCTTTATCCTCTCTAATTTTGTTCCTCAAATTTTGTTCCGCAAAGTCTGCACCAGCCACGACATTCTGAAATGTCAAAATTCAGCTATATTTTAATATTTTTTAGCAGATTCCCAGATGAAACAACAGAACGAGTGGAATTGCATAAACTCCAAACAACCACAGAACCAGAATCTTCCCACTTACGCAGACAATTCTCAGGCATTGAGAATAATTATGGACAAAATTGCTGCAAGAATTAACCAAGAGCCATTTAACCCTGGAATGTGCTTCATCTCCAGCTGCTGGAAGAACCAGTGGTATTCCTTGCCTTGTAGTTTCAGATTACTATATTCCTCAAAATAGAACTATAAAAACCAAATTGTAACCAGAGCACCATCCAAGCTAGTAAAAATGGGTTTTAATTGAAAGGGCACTTTGAAACCTCTTCCCTGAATAGACTGAAATCGTTTATGAATGTCTTGGAGGGGAGAGAAGGAGGAAATGTTTCCAAGAAGAGCAGTCTGTTCTTCAAATAATAAAATACAATCAAAACTACTGTTTAACATTTAGAATTTACAAGCTGGCAGTGGCCTGCTACACGCTATATAGACAGTAATGAAAATAATCGGTCACGCTCTTTAATGCAGTACAAGCACTTTGTGCTATAAAATAATGGCAGTAGCTGGCCCCCTGACAGAGTAACTGGCACAGACAGGATTACTTCATCTGAAGTGTGTGCATGCTGTAGAGATCATCTAGCAACATAGCTACTTCCCTCTCCTCACAGTTGATATATCAAAGGAAAGGGAGAGGGCTGAAGGAAAGGAATTCTATGCCCAGGTTTATGCAGGGACCTTTGCATTTTTTGTGACCTACAAGAAGCTTCCTCTTGACAAAGAGAGTAATCCCAAGCAACAAGGAGTAGTGGTGATCGTGAGTACAGATGATGGGCAGGTTTAATCTTCAGGTTTCTATCCTAACTGTAGAATTGGCAGCAATGAAAAATAATGGAGAGTTCATCTCTGGTTACTGTTACAGACACATTTCTAAGAAGTTGAGATTAAAACCTGTCTGTAATGAAAGCAGTTTGGATAAGATCTCTTCAGCAATTGTTAAGGGAAAATGCAGGATTTGCCTTCACTGAGAAGTAACATCTTGAACCTTAATATGCTAGATATGATGTGACTGGACTCTCTAAGCACTGTTTTTCTTTTGATTTTTTTTTTTTTTTAGCCAGCTTACTGATTATGAATCATCACTCTGTTCCAAGAGGAAAAGAAGATTCCAAACTTTTTGCTTTTCAGATGCTTTTGCAGTGACTTTCAGACTAAGAGCCCTCAGGACTGGTGTTTACTGAATCTCATAAATATTGTGTCACTTTGAAGTCTAGACTAGACTTATCTGTAAGCACAAGTGAAATGCTCTCTTTTTCCGCCTTGAACATGAAAGATTATACTATATCCAGGAATATAGTGACTTTATTAGAGAATTGAAGCAAATACTGCTGTAATTAATTCTTCCAAAGAAGCAGCAGACAGCTAGGCCACACATGACTTCCATCATCTCAGAAAAATCTAGCAGAGAATTAACCCCCTGAGCCGAAGGGTAAGTATGTAACCTGTGAAGTGGGCATTCCTAGGAGGAGAAGAGGGATGCTTGAGCTTGGTTTTAGACACTTGGGACACTGTGAGGAAATAAGGATCAAAATTATGTACAAGGCTCTAAGTAGAAGTGACCAAAAGAGCAGTTACCACCTAGAAGACATTTGATATTTACAACAAGGAACAATCATTGACAGATGAGTGAGGAAATGAGGGAAATCCAAGATTTTCTGAGAAAATAAGTAGTAGCCCTTAAAGGATTTTTAAGTGGCCAGCATACTAATGAAAACCTCTATTGTTGGTTTAAATGCAAAACTTCAAACTGCCTGGATCGGATTCACTAGCCTTTGAGAGTTAGTGATTTCCATAAAGGTGGAAATGACACTCCTTATTCTACAATGAAGCTTGACTTGTAAATAATTTGTCTAGAAAGAACTGTCTCTCAATCAATCCATACTCCAGGGAGAGTTTGGGGTAAAATGGTTATCTATATTTGATGTATTAGTTATACATAAAAGAGGCAGATAAACATTAAAGATAAGTTTTGCTGTGATACTTGAACCTCTACATGGCAAAAGCAAAGCAGAAATTTTAGATCTGCCAGGACTGAGGAGAAAAGGGGGTTGAATATAAAGGACAGAGACATTTGATGGTGAAACGGTATTCAAGAAGTGAGATAGGAAATAGAGATGGTTTCCTTGCCCAGAAATATGAGAACTACATCATTTTCTGGCAGCAAAAAGAGCCAGAGTAGAGAGCAGAAGCTGGATGGGCTTCAAGAGCTTGAATGAATAGCAGGAGGGGTAAAAGCAGAAGATTGCAGGGTATGCAGTATGTACAGAAAGCTGTTTGTACATTGTTTTGAGGAACAGGAGACAGGGAGAATCCCTGAGAAGGGAGTGAATATGCAGGCAGACATCTGTGATATTTCTGATACTGTATGGAGGTAGGGGATAACAAATGGTACAAAAAGAATTTCCTATCTAGTGACAGTAGACATGAAGATCCTGGATGCCAGAAGAAAGAATGAAGAAAACAAAAATAATGTGAAAACATGGAGACTGGAAGGAGGGAGAGCTTGGGGGCAGGAAATGTGGGAGGTATTTAAAAACAAGGGAAAGACTAGGAAAGGCAGATAACGACAGTAGGAAAAGAAGGAAGATTAAATTTTGCAATGACCTGTGAGTATGAATCCATGGGAAAACGAAATTAGTCTAGACCAAATATATCAAATATAGTATCAATACACAATACAATATACAATTCATTACACTATTAGATACTCCCTAAGCTCTTTGCAAGGCTGGAATAAATAGGATTTGAATTATCTGCATAATCTGTTTTAGACAGGCCATAAATAAATTAAATATTTAAACAATATTCCCAATGCATTAAGTCAAATCCCAGTTTGTGCCATAGGGTAGGTAGTTAGTTGTAATCTAGTTGTATCAGTGCAGATAGACTCCACTGTGGTAAAATGCTCTGCTTCTCTTTGTGGTCTGTGGTAAATTTTAAACTCATGCTGCAATTTATTACCATATTTTAAATTTAATAAGGACAAAAAGAAATCAATCTCTCAAATGCAGACCCCACAGGAGAGAAAATAAGTCACATAACTCCCATGTCTCCAGTGTTGGGAATTATTTCAGCCCACTGCGGAAGAAGAGTAGGGAAAGAGCACTAAAACTAAAAAGTGAAGAGCAGAGATCTTTCTTGGACATAACCCAAACAGAGTATGGGGACATACTCTACCAACATATTCAGTAAAAGACAACATGGGAGATAAGAAGAAGGTAACAAGACAGACAGTAATGAGGATAAAAAGTTGATTTCAGTACTGATGTGTCGAAGAAGTGCTTTCCATTTATAGATTTGAAGTAACTTTTCCAATAAACTATTGAAAACTTTTGTTGTTGACATTACAGATGGGAAAACGATGCTGAATATTTCATTCTTTTATAAAGTACTAGGTAATACATGCTTCAGCATCAAGATACGTATAGATGTTTCCATCTCACAGCTGCATTGCAAGTACTAATATACATAAGGCTTAATCCAGTGCTCTCTATACTTAGCAGGAAGATTCACCGTGACTTTTCCAGTGTTACTGAATCCTTTGCCAGTTGCAGGAGTGTTTTACTGTTTTCTCTTTCAACCAAAACAAAAGGATCTATCTCAGTCTTATTCAAATCCAGACTAACTGATGACATAAGTAATTTTGTTAAATCATAGGCAAACAAAATAGCTTTACCAACTTATGGAAACATAAGACGTTTCTTGACTACCATCAGGGTAGATTTTCATATCTTGATTCTCTCCAGCCTTTTATGGTGATCTCTCCTGACACACATTTGTTGGCTTGTTTATGTATTGATTATATCCATTGAGGATCAAAGCATTATTAATAGATTTTCTTTAACTGATTGTATTTGTCCTTGTCATCTATTTGAATGCCGTCTGATTAGCTTTAAAGTAGAAATTGCTTGTGGAGATAGGGGGTAGATGTCATTTGTTATTACTTTTCGTCCTTAGAGTGCCTCACAAGGCAAGAATTTCCAAACTGCCAGTCATAAATTTGTCCCTCTTTATCAGCATAACACATTTTTAAATAACAGAGATTCAAAAGTTCACTAGGAAAATACTGGTTTTCATTTCTCATTGAAAAAGCTTTTATCCATACATAACTGTAATTCAACATCACGTTAATATCATCAGGGTACACAACACAGTAAATGCTTATATATTTCAAGTAAAACTCCAGCTAATTCTAATCTAATTAGTAAAATATGTAGATGGTTTCTACAGCATTCTGCATCATGTTCTTGCTGGTTTGCTCAGGCTTTTCCAAGTTGTTTGGATGGGGATGCTGGTATTTTTCCTTGAGATACAGCTGTCTGAAGGGACTGTATTAGCTGGCTGTGACAGATAAGATTCTCAGTTTCCTGACAGTCTTAATTCCAAAAAATACATCTGGAAATTTTCATGGTAATGTAAAAAAAATAAAAAGTTCTAAGTAGGCTATTTAAAAAAAAAGTTCTGAGACATACTACTGGAGTTTAGGCTTCTGATTGTGAAGCTGAGAAGAATAATAACCTGCTGGAGTATGGGAAAGATCTGGTATATTCATTTGTAAAGATCATATTAGATTTCTCTCATATGAAAATGCAAATTCTGTGCAGGTTCCTTTCTCACATGGACACTGCCTTTTCCTAGTGCTGCCTGCTAAGCCTTGATTTTGCTTTCTGATTGCAAATAATCCTTCCCTTGAATGTTAGTGTTATCCCAAAGCCCAGATTCTTTTTCTGTCTACTCTCTCTGCTTCTTGCCCTGCTAAAAAGCGGCTACCAGATGCAACATTTAGGGAAACAAAACTCTTACACAGAGTATATAGCTCCATTCTTTTACCTCCGCTCCTGCTTCTCACTAGCGTGGCAGTGGAGGGTGCCAGGCTCCCCAGCCGAAGGAAAACATGGAATAATCCAGCCTCAGCCTCTCCCTGCAGCTGCAGGGAATGGAAATGTCTCCTGAGTTGGCAGTGTTGGCCTTAGGATGGTCTGGCTGTGTCAGGGACAGCCTTATGGAGGCCATGCCTGAAGTGCAGAGCCAGAACTCCAAAAGTGCTGTGAAGGAGAGTGCTCAGCCTGAACATAGAGGTTGTGAGAGGGTGTCAGGGATCTACTTTTTCTCTTAAAATCCTAAAAATGGTATGGAGAGAAGAGAGGAAAAGACAGTACGTAGCTGAAAAGAAAGAGGGTGGATTTTTTGCCTCACTTCGTCTCACCATTTTGTTTCTCTTAGTGCAAAGCTCTGCAGCATTCCTGCTGCTGCAGGCTTCCTGAGACCTCTCCCTGCCTCCCTGCTGCTTGCCTCAGGGGCTGTGGCTTCTCTGCTCAGCACCAGCAGCCCAGAGCTGGGAAGAAGCCTCTGGGGAAGGCAGTGAGGTCCCTAGGGCATTTGCCAGCAGCGATCATCCCCAAAGGCTCTGCCAGCTGCCAGCTGTGTGCTCCAGGAGTGCTTGGTGCAACCACCAAAATACAGATGCCACAGAGCTGTCGGGCAGGAAAATTCCCACAGGAGTCGACCGCGCTGTTGCTGTTTTGCCCAACTAGGCAAGCCTGCCCTGTATGTCTACATTAGTCACTACTGAGATCTTTGCATTTTCTCCAATACAGTAGAAATCTAGATTATAACCGGTAGCTGAAATATTGCTGATCTATGGGGGTGGGTGCAGAGCTCAAACCAACTCCTCAACCCACCAAGACAAGACATTCATCTGTAAGAAAACTCTCTGTGCTTTTAAGCTTTCTTTATGCCTCAGTCCCTGTTTCTCTTTCTCCCCTGTTCAGAGCCATGGGCGAGAGTGAATGATTCCTGAAGTTTCCTCCCTGGACCTGAAAAAGGAGCAGAGTAATGGAAGCGCATGAGGAGCAGAAGTGGACAACAGATGAGACAGGATGATGAAGCTGATAGTTACAGCCACAGGTACTGTAGCTGGGAGAGACCAGTGTGAACTGTACAAAGACTGATGTGTATGGTTGGAGATATCACCATGAGAGACAGATTGGGGCCAAGATATAGTTGTCAGTGTGAATTGTGAGGCACTGTAATTAATGTCAGACTGAAAGGGCCAGAATAATTTCAGGGACTGAGAAGATACAGGGTTGAGAAGCACACAATTAATTAATATTGAGTTGGTAGGCATGCAGGAATCTCTGATTGAAGATAAAGGATCCAGATTTAGACATTTGGAACTTAGGGAAGAAAATAGCATTTTGTGCAACAAAATAGAAGTCTGTACAAGAATATGTAATTTATGTGAGTTATGGGGTATGTCATTGTTGCAAAATGCTGCCTGTTTTGAAATGCTAATGGCCTCTTGCATCACTGGGCCAAATTCTGCTTCAGTTACAGTAGTATACTGATAAATTCAGCAGGACTGCTCAGACAAGGAAGCAGAATGTAAGCAATTGACTTTTTAATTTTTGGAGTCATGTTGCATAGCAGTCATTGACAGCATGGTAAAATCATCTACGTTGCAGTTATTAAATCGACGTTTTCCCTAAGCTACAGAAAACGTGTGAAAAATTCTGATATCTGGGTCTGAAATCACTTACCCCAGGTTCACACTAATGTAGAACTAAAGATGCCTGTAAAGTTACTGCAGAATTATATTGATAAAGGGGAACTATTCTCTATAGAGAGGTATTATGCAAAACTAATTGCAAAGGAAATTTAGACTCCATCATAACTCCAGGCACATCAGAAGGATATTTGAATCCAAACTGCATGAATGTAAATGGAAAGAGGTACTATTTACACTCAGAAAGAGATACATCCATACGTCTCCTTGTCAAAACTAGTGCTGCCCAGTGTCTCCAGGGCCTCGTGCAGCTGCACATCCCATGAGTGCTGTGGCAGAAAGAGGAGGCACAGACATGCTGGATGAGGCCACGCCACCAGCTGCCCCAAGGCCTGCTTGCTGCTGCTCCCAAACCTATCAGGGAGGATCTGTCTAGGACCTGTCTTCTAGGGCAGCATATGGTTTGCTAAATGTTTTTTGCAACTGTAGGGTGGCACACATCCAGGAGGCTTTCATTCCCTGCCAGAATTTTAAAGAAATGTTAGCAATGTTTACACTTTTCAGTTTTGACAGTGTCTAAAAATTACCTATTTAAACCTTCTCTCCCTCTCTGACAACATGAGATTCAGCTCCTCCTTCAGATGTGAAATGTTACAGCACTTAGTCGGTTCTCACTGCAGGACTCAGAGGAGAGAAATCCTGTTGGCAGTGCTGCTCTCCCTCTGCCACACCAGTGGAGCCGTGGTCAGCGTGGCAGCGCTTGGGCAGGGCTCGGGGCATGCAAGCACCCATGCCCGTGCCACCTATAGCTGAGAAAGGGAACATTCCTACTCTCAATAAATTCAGCATCTCAAAACTATTTGAGGGAGTAGTAGTGGGATTCTAACAGCTGAGGAGTTTTGGTATTGTTCGTCCTTTGCGTTGTTTTAAAAAGAGTGACTGTTTTTAAATCCATCAATAATATAGATGTGCAAGAGAAACATGTTTGCTTGACCAGGGTGTGAGTCTTGATAGTCAACTCTCTTTAAAGATACAGAACTGCCTCTCATTACTAGATCAGGCACTTTACTCTCATCCTCTTCCACATCTCTACTGTCAGAATGATGAAGTCTGATTTGTACGATGTGGGGCACACTAATAAAAGACATGGAAAATGCCTCCCTCGTTACGTTTAGAAAAGGAAGATGATGAGACTTCTGGGAGATGCTATTAGCGGAATACTGCAGCACACTAGGGGATGTTTAAATGAAATGTAAAGACCAATATTTTTTGCAAGGTTAAAGACAGAATGTTTTTTTTCCAAATGGACATCTGGCAAATATTGATCCATGGTTTTATTTAGTGTGGAATGGAAAGTACAGGTTGTGACATGAGCAGTCAATAGTTTTTTAGACTATTGATCCTTACAGTAGCTATTGATTGATTCTTTATTTTTTCATTAGCTTAGCTTCAAATAATTGTATTGTAAGTCGTGTGGCTGTATATGTAGAAAGGGACCTAGGACTCAAATATCGCTTCTCATAATCGGCAACATATTAAAAAATACTTTTACTTTTTTTTTTCCCTCCCCTGTTATTTATTAGGACTACTTGAATATTGTAACTTTGATAAGATAAAAATTCAAGTTGGCTTCAGGTAACTCCAGATGCCACTGTGTGGCCCCTGATGCCTGACTTGAACTTCTTTCTCCAAAAAGTCCTGCTTCACGATAAAATTGATGGAATGAACACATCGGGGATCTAATGGATTTCTGCTGATACATGGTCTTTTCACGCAGTTTTATCCCACCTGATTTGTTTGCGTCCTTCTGTAGGGAAAATATACTGTTGCCTACCTCTTGGGGATTTGATATAAGGTTCAATAAGTACTCTTGAGTGTATTGAATTTTATGAATTATAAAAGAAGCTGATGACATTTTCCGTTCAGTTAAAAGAAGCTGTACTTGAGGAAGGACTGGTGTACAAGAAATGGCAGTAAACAGCAAGCCAGGTCATGCCTTGAGGTGTTAGTTCTTGTGATTGCTATTTATATTTCAGTGCAGACTGGAGTCTTTCTTTTGACCAAGGCATAATATCCCACTACAGGCAATAGCCAGCTAACACTTCAGCCATTCTGTAAATAAGTTAATCCACTATTTGCATTTGGTTCCTTCTGTGAGAGCTAGAAACAGAACTGAGGTGTTTATTGTACAGACTCAATGCTCATCTATGTTGACTTTTGGAGTAAATAAAGTGTCAAATGTATGCATTGAGCAATGCTATTTATGCTATCTAGACAGGCTGAGAATGCATCATTATGCTGTACTGCGCTTTCCCAGCTCCGAGAGAGCAAACCACAAATCTTTCTGCTGTTATCTAGCAAGTAGTTGTATATCATCAACAGTAGTAGGGGATGGAACTATTTTTTTCAGGTGTCATATATATTGTGATACACTGCCTATCCTAAAGGTCACAATTCCAGTCATGCTGGGAACAGATTTTTATCTAGTCTGAAAACATTAATCACTTAGGGTTTTACTACTAAAATAAAGCAAACAAACAAAAAAAAAT
Source organism: Urocolius indicus (assembly GCA_013401255.1). Lineage (NCBI taxonomy): Eukaryota > Metazoa > Chordata > Aves > Coliiformes > Coliidae > Urocolius > Urocolius indicus. The sequence continues at coordinate 101,827 of WBNH01004908.1, forward strand.
CTAACAGAAGTGTAAAAAAAGAGAAAGCTGCAGTTACACATTCAAATTAAAAAGATCGTATAAAATGATCCAGTTTGACCACGGCAGAATAAAAGAAATCAGACTGTTGAGCTCTCAACCTTGATATTATCTTAAGATCAATTTGTGTAACAGACTGGTGAGAGGTATTCACTGATACTCTGCTCACCTTTTAACTGTTTAAGAATGAGGGATTAAGCATTCAATATATTGCGTATTTTGGTGGGACGAAATGTGATATTTGTTTATGAAGGTTTGTCTTTTTGTAGAAGGAGTGGAAAAAAATGCAAAAGTCTTTAATGTCTTATCTTGGTGTTACACATAGTTGAATTTTACCTACAATATGAAATCTGAAACTGAATCATGACCAAATCAAAGGACCTAGAGTTACTTTGCTCAAAACCTAGAACCAAACCTTTCTTGAATGCAACTTGATTCCAGATGAAAGGCTGCAAACCATCCTCCCCTCTCAGTGATGATTTGAGTTAAGAGAAGGTGTGTGGTTATCTTGGATCTCGACCCATCTTTAATAAATGGTATTAAAAGCAAAGATTTTTGGGCAAACTGATGATTTTTTTTTTACTTTTATTGGCATAACAAAAAAAAAAAAACCAAAACAGAAAAAAATAGAAGCTTTGGCATACAGACAGCATTTTAGTCTTTAGGACACTGAGAAGTACTTTAACTTGATGTCTATAGCTGCTTCATTAGTTTTGCCTTGATTGTAAGATAAGGGGTTATGCAAGGGGCTGTAGAACCTAAAAGGCTGTTAATTGTCTGAAATAACAACTGAAGGCTTTCTTCTGCAGTGTGGCCTATTTTAGGGTTACAAATTCACTTTGGATGGGTGTTCCTCTATTAGAGAAGGGTTTTTTCAGTCTCTGCATTTCTATGAAGAGAAAAAAAATCAGCATTTTAAGCATTTAAATGTCTTCTGGGCAGTAGCTATTTATCACACAAGACAGTATTTCAGGACATCTTTATTTTCTTTGAGAAACTGCAAAAATACAGCATAATGCCAGTTATTGCTAGATGTACATGCAGAGCAATATTGTTCTGTTGCCTGGTAACCAGTGAGAGGGAGGCACTTTGGAAACACTGATAGAAAAAGAGGAGGAGAAAGTCTAACTGCACACACTTGAGCAGAAGACTTACAAAACTGGTATTTGTTCCAGACAAGTCTGAAGAGGAGTTAGGGTCAAGGTTTGTATAGGGTTTTGTGAGGATTTCTCCAGTTAAGAAACCTGGCAGGCTATTTTCTTCTGTTAAAATTTAATGACTGGGCTTTTTTTTTTTTAAGCCATGTTTAAGATTTGCATACTTTGGAAAGATGAATGTTCCTTTTCCTTAGTATACATTCTTGAATGATTTTAGAAGGTGTGTTCTCCTTAAAATATTTTACTGAGAGTGCTGTAACAAAATAAATATGCAGAAATATTTTGAACTGATATTCTTAACAACTCTGGATGATCACCAATGTATTTTTAAAGCCAAAATGCTCGGACTGTTCCTGCATTATTGAAGCACTAGATATGCTAACAAAAACAAATAGCAATAGATTTGCTGAGTCAACAAACAAACACAAAAGAAAACCAGAAAATGACCAGAACTCAGTCTGGCCATAGCTTCCTGTTTTACATGCAACAGAAAGGCTGCGTCAAATTACGGCAGAACAGATTAGTTTGTAAGAACCAGTTTAACCTTTGGCCAAGCTCAGAAAAAGTGCTCCTAAGGATTTTCACAGGCTGGGTTAAGGTGTTCTTTGATGCCTCCCTGACTTCCTGCTTCTGACCAGCGTCGGGCTGGTTTTTTTTTGGCGTGGCCTTTCTTACCATAGAGCCAGCAGGAAGTGCTGAACGCCCGCAGGCAGTTTATTGCTGCAAGATTTACAACGTTGTTTTGAGAAGTTAAAAGCGTTGTGTAGCTCAAGTGCGATTTAGGATAGTCTGTGAATTTCAAAGTGTTAATTTGAATGGAACTGAACCCAACTTTTATTTTTGCAGGCAGCCAAACTCGGAAGCTTTGTGAACCTTGTTGGTCTTATCTGTGGCGTTACGTTTTATGTCATGCCGAGCATTGGGATACTATGAAGGAGTGACGTATCTTGTTGATCACTACACTGATTATTATGTACTGGAAGAATTAAGGTCAGAGATCAACTTCTCTGTAATAATAACCTTGTGTGGCACTCAGCTGATGACGGAGAGTTCATGTGCAGGATGAAGAACACATGAAGATGACGACATCCTTCAGATCAGTGTGTTAGCTTTTCACTTTTCCTCTTCCAGAACAACTTGACTATCACAAAAAAAATGTAAGTACAAAAGCACTGGAAAATTCTTAACTAGGATCTCACTGATGAGTATTTCCTGTTTACTCATATAGGTGATATATACATATCAGGACCAAGAAGTAATTTTGCTGTAATAGACTGCCTTGGAATTTTTGCTAAAATCACTTATCTGTGTTATTTGATGAAAGTCCAAAGGAAGCTAAAAAACGAGCACTGTTGTTCTGACTCCATGCTCATGTCACTTGTTAGCAAATTAATTCCTCCTAGTAGCACAGTTCACTGAGCTCTTAAAGCCTCGTTCCCCATATGTCACAGCAGAAACAAACACTATTGGATAGGTCTGTGAGAGTCAGACATAGCTGGACTTTCCAATCAGGCCTCATAAAAGATGTATCCTCTTTTCCTTCTGTGCTTGGTGCCTCACAGAAAGAACTGTTAGGTGACCACAAAACCTCATTCTTCGTGAATTTCTGTTAATGATGCCACACAGGAAAAATATCTCCGTAATGAGGGCAGACAGCCATTCAGTTACTGTAAAGGAAGCATAAAAACTAAGTTTGAGCCATGTCTCACATTGAATAATAGACTTCCTGCATTATAGGGCAAAGACTCAACATTCAGCTACCACACTGCAATGCTAGCTTATGATTAGACAGGCAACATAATACTGAGGTCCCTTGATGTTTTTTTTTCCATTAAAGATACCAGCAGGTTTGGAGTCTGGTCATTTGCCTTGTTTTTAAAAAAGCTCCCTCACAATGATGCATGAACTAGCGTTGCTGTAAATATTTGAAGAGAGCAAACTAGGGGTGACGGAGAGCCATGTTCAGTGGGACAGGTCTGAGGTCACACTCAGACCCCAGCACATCCTATCCTCTCAATGTGAACATCCCACAACACTGCAGAAATACACAATGACAATCAGAAATACCTTAAGCTTAATGGAAGTAATTGCATACCTTCTCCATGGGGTTGGATTAAAATATGGTACAGTAACTGTTCATTGAACATAAACTTGCAGATTTCAAAGAATTTGGAAGGCAATTATTATTGCAGAAAGCATTTGTGCAATAACAACAACAACAATTGTAATGCATGATCTCATGAACGGTTCAGTTATTCAAAGTGCTGAATAGTCTGTGGGCATCAAACAAAGTATTTAAGGACAGGTTTAGCTTTACACAAGTAGTCCAATTGACCTCTCTAAGGCCACTCGTCTACTTAAATGTCAACATGTATCTAAGTGCTTTCCTGGCTTAGGGCCAGAACATTTTGTCTTTTGTAAGCCAAGGCCCGAAGAAGACCTGTTGCAAATGGCTGTAGCCTGCAGAGTCCCAGAAAGGTGACGCAAAATAAAAACCAACAGTATCACGTTATGTTCATTTATTTAAGGAATGTAATTTATCATTAATGATTGGCATTACTGCAGAGAAGACTATTACTATATAAAGACAGCAATACTAGGCAATGGAAAGGCAACATCATTAGGTATTTGAAACATGGAATATGCCTGGAAAGCAGAGAGACTTTGGCTGAGATCATTATTATCTTGTTAGTGGCTCAGAGTTACAGGGTTCTTTGGCACTTATTTTGCAGTGAGGGACTATTTTGAGCACTATTGCTTCTGGAGTTTCAGTAATGGAGGGAGGTTATATGAAAATCAATATAGCTTCAAAATTTGATTTCCTGAAGGATGGACTACACTCTTTTCCTCCTGATCCTTAGCTCTCTGAAGGGTCTGACGTCCATGAAGTTCAGTCCATGATGGTTCCATATAGGTGATTGCTCTTGGCCCCATTAAGAAATGGAAAAATTTAAATAAAAGCGATCCTTTCTCTATCTTGATTCAAGTGAATGTAACATGAGTGCAAGCATGTCACTGAACCAAACAAAATTCCCTTCAGAGTAGCTACTGTGTTTCAGTCTTGCAAGTCATACTCAATCTAAATTCATGCTCATGTATGTACATAGAGACTCTTTATATTTCCTGTAATTCTTTTTAGTGGAAAGCATGATAAAGAATACCCTTAGGGCCCTAGGTTACAGAACCAATTGCAGACATTCAGATCATTTCTGTAAGTTTTAATTAAGTCACAGCTTGCAAGTTGTAAAATATGTGATGTCATGCTGCTGACACCCAGCATTTTTGCTTCACTGGGAATAAATGTCCTCCTGTTTGTATTACGCCAAATTTTTGTTAGTCTGACAACCAAGAAATCCATATATCAACCTTGCTAGCACCACTCTTTCTAAGCTAAGGTAGAGCAGAAGGTGGCCTATAGCTAGTTATAGTCTGCACTTCAAAGAAAAACAGCTCTGTATGTAGAACAGTATGTTTTAATACTTGGTGGATTTGTAATGTTCAAACTGTTGTATTAAAGTGTACAATCAAGACGGAAGCTTTGTTTTGCCTGGCAGATATTTCAGAGAAAGTTGTCCTAGTGAACTGAAAGGTCAATCTTTAACTACAGGGAAAAGGAAGAATTGCTATGCAGATCGATACTAGACAATCTCAGAAAAACCAGTCCACATATAATGAAATAATCTTAATGCCTTAGGGCAAAGATTTATGTTTTTCTGAATTCATTCTGGATTCCCACTGGATTTGTAAACCATTCACATATTAAAATATTAAGTTGATTCTAAACCTCAGAAAACCACATAAAGTACCTATTTATGGAGCTTACTATTTCTCTCTTTTTCTTGGGCAGCTCATATTTACATATGAGCTTTACAAAACACAAACCAGAACTTGCGAGATGTTTCCCATGCTTAGTACTGGGGAACAGTGCTGTATATTGTTCTTGAGCTTTGTTTGGTCCTCTCATGTAATCTGCTGGAAACGTCTATTTCATCTGCTTTATATAACTTCATCTACTTTTTTTTTTTTTTTTTTCCAGAGCTCAGCTTTGTATTTTATTGGGAAGAACAAAGGATATTCACCACAAAATGTGGAAACAAAGAAAATAGTCGTGATGTGTGTGCATACTCCACACCCACAAACTATTCTGATAAACAATGTGAAACAAAGCATTATTATTCAACAAGTTAGATAGGAGAGAGACAGAAAAGGCCAAAGGCTTTTTTTTTTCCCCACAGCTTAACAATATTTAAAAATTTCAAGTGTACCTCCTCAGTTAGAAATAATGACTGAAATCAGCAGAATTTAAAGTTCTGAGATAATTGGTCAGAAAAACAGCTGAACTTAATTTTGAGGAGTTGAGATAAACACACCTGCATTTCCAAATGCCCAGGGAGCCTCGGTGAAGCCATAAATGATATGAAGCAAATCAGTCCCTGAATTTCATTGCCTATCTTATGTTAAAATGCTGCACTGAAAGAAGATAATTTTCCTTTCATTGACACCATCACCCTTTGCACCTGTGTGGAATCGTTTATGCAAAATGGCTTGTATTATTATAGTGCTTGAGACTTGAAATAAGATTAAAGTGTGTGAGGCGCCTTAAAATAATTAAAACAAATGAAAATACAAAGACGCAGACTGGTGTAAATAAGTGAAGCCTACTGATGCACACTAGTGGATCCTCTGGGCACACATAAAACGCTTCAGTTCTTCACTGCTCTTTGTCCTAAATTCCTCCTAGCTACACACATATGCACCAGAAGGCATTTTTCCAAAGAAGAAAGATGATGAAGTGCTTAGAAAGAAGGGATCAGGAATTTTGTGTGTCCTGGATCCATTTTCAAGTCTTTGACATTTCCCATACTACCTGGAGAATGGCTCTGTGCTTTTTTGCAAGCAGATGCAAGATCACACTGTTTGTGTTCCAAGCTGGATGGCTAGGTGCAAACTCTGAACTGGATGATGCCATATATTTATTTATACAGTGTCAACCACAGTGAGCCTTGATCATGACTGAGGCCTTTAGTCTTATCTGTAATGCAGATACAAATATCATTAGTGTTAAAAAAAGTTTTAAATCAGTAATCAGTAATCTGATTCTTCCTAGATATGCCGATTCATGTTCTGTTTCTTGCTTAGGAAGAAGTTCAGAACTTAAGGGGAAAAAAAAAAAAGAAGTAATTTGAAAAGGAGCAAAACCCCAACATCCTCAATCTTATGAAGTACTGAAATGACTAAAGTCAAATAGTCAGAAAGCATGCATTTAGGCCTCAGCTGCTTCTGCTGGACAAAATGTCTATGGCACGTATGGATGTTAGCAGTGTAGTCTGAAAGAGAAAATCCCTCCTTCAGCCTGTGTCTTCCTCATTGTATCTGAATGTAAGGAGCTCTTGCATTGATAATCACATCATGAGATGGTTTAGTTTTCGTCTTCCCCTGTACACTCATAACCCCTGACAGCTAAATATGTTCTTTGAATTGTATTGTAATATTGTATCTCAAGACATTCTTTGCAATAAGATATTTTACTCCCATCTGATCGAACTTTATTTCCTTCTGTCCTTTTCTGTCTTCAGCTCTGTTTTCCAGTTCCAGTGGCTACCTGTTCTTATCCCCTTTCTCCTACCATAGCTCTTCATGTACCAATTCCTTGGCTTTGTCTTCCTCTCCAATTTTGATTTGCCCTTTACCTCACAGTTCACATTTTTCTTTTCCTTGTCACTATGTTAGTGCTGTGGAACATGATGACAGTAATCCTGAAACAATGTTAATAGTTTTTACCATGTTCTCATGTCCTTCTCTCTGTCCCTTTTCATTATATTTCTTTGTTCATCCTCTTCCCCCCTGGGCAGTATTTTTAGGAATCCTTAGAGGATTGAACTTTGTTGTAGATTCTTATCTTAGAGGAGGAAGAAGCAATTTGCACCATGGCTCAAGGTAAGTGAAAGCCTATAGATGCCTAACAGAAAGAAGGAGCTGGATAGGAGAATGAAGGATGGAAGGGTTGTTTTCTTTTGGTACAAAAAAGAGTTAAAGCAGTGCTAGCTGGAACAACTTTGTTTTTGTGGCTTCCTGATCCATGAGGCAAAAAGGTGAGAGAACTAGAAGTTCTTCAGGTATTTCTTAGTCTTACTGTTGTCCCACTAGATATTCCCCCTCCTGGTGATGCTCCTTCCAGGAGTACTTTGCCATAGCAAAGAACAGCAGTGGAACATTTCCCTTCTCTTTGGTTTTTTTTTTGTGCTTTCCCCTTATTTCAGCAGATGTTTATTCAGAAAACTGAAGTTGCCAGTGAGATTTTGTATTTATACTTTTCTCTGAAAGCCCAGAGGATATAAGAAAAGTTACATTAACACTTGGGACCCTGATTTGCATGGATGGTTTATGCAAATTCTAAATGTTTCAGAGAAATTTTCTGTCTACTGCATTCCTATCAGTTTGTGGTAACAGTCCAATAGATGCTTAGTTAAGGTCTTCTGACCAGTCTTCTGACTGGTCTTCTAAGGAATGTCTGTGGGACTGTTCAGCCTGGAGGAGACTGAGTGGGGAATCTCATTAATATTTACAAGTATTTGAAAGATGTATGTCAAGAGGATGGGGCAACACTTTTTTATGTATTATTCAGTGACAGGACAAGGGGTAATGGACATAAGCTGGAACACAAAAAGTTCTACTTAAACTTAAGGAAGAAGTTATTTCCTGTGAGGGTGAGGGAGCCCTGGCACAGGCTGCCCTGGGACGGTGTGGAGTCTCCTTTTCTGGAGGTTTCCAAACCCCACTGAATGCGTTCCTGTGTGACCTGATCTTAAGTGGACCTGCTTGTGCAAGGCGGGGTGGACTACATGATCTTTACTTCCAACCCCTACCATTCTATGATTCTATGTTTCTACGATTCTATGTTTTAACCATAAACTATTTCTAGTAAAGAAGTTTTGAATACGCACATGAAAGTATCTATAAATGTTATAACTAATTAGCATTTTTAGAGCTGTGACTGTTATGCTTCAGAAGTTGAAAGATTAGCCAAATATTAAATAGTAGTATTGACTTCTGTGCTGTTAATTAATTAACACGTGCTGGTTAGTGCAACGTACCAAAACCTAGTATCCCTTTGGGACAAGAGCCAAAGTTAATTTTACATATCTGAGCCATGTGAGAGAAATTAATGGGATTAAGACACTGCATTACAAGCTTTAGTAGAGAACAGAATCTCATTGGCTGTTGCAATGCAGTCTGCCAGCCTTCATGTCAAACACCATGAAAAACTATGTTCCATCATGTGTTAGTAACCTTTTAAAAAACTATTTCAAATAATTTATGCTGTGTGATTTTTCTCAAATGACTGAAAGGAGATGTTTTTGTGTCTTGGGGCATGACAAGTTTTACCAACTCCTCCCTCCGCTTTTTTTGTGGGCATATACGAAGAATACCATATGATTTCAGAAAAGTTACTAGGCTAAAGTGAATAACATGGATTTTGACTCTCATTCATTAAAGAACTTCATTCCTCTTCTATACATATATTTTCCTCTTTCTAGGGTATTCTGTGTCATAAGCTTTCTAACAAGAGAAACTGACACCAGCATATAGTTAACTATTTATCAGCAGAAGTCAGCAGAAGTGTGTATGTATTATGTCTTCAAAGCCTGTAGGTGTTAACTCTCCTATTATGTCTTCAAAGTGAAGACATAACACATTGCAGTTCCTATTAAGTATGTGTAGACCCAGTGCTTACCCTCGTGGACATGGTAAAATGAAGACAATTTTAAAAGGAACTCAGCTGACAAAAATCAACCTATCTTATTTACTTACTCTCCTATAATGAAAGAGATGTAAATTTCCTCAAAGCAGTGAAAATGTTTAGCATTCTGCTATGAAGAGAATTTGCAAAGCACACCATCCTGAAATCACAAATTAATTGTTTTATGTTGGTTTTTTTTTCTGTATGAGAGTTTAATGAAAGGTTTTGATTAGTTTAAACACTTGGCTTACTTTGCAGAATAAAAGTTTAGGCTTGAAGAAGTTATGTTGTGGCTGGCTATTTTCGTAAGTCTGTAATAATAGAGTCAGATGCCTCAAATTACTAAAGTAGGTGACTTATGAAATGCCTTATGTCCCAGAAGTCAAATGCTTCTGTATATACCAAATATTTACTAACAGGTATAAGGAGGCACAAAATGAAATCCAATCCTTTGCTGAATTCTGTCTCTTGGCCCGTTTTGTAACTCTGTAAATTCTCCTCAGAGGGCAGAGTACGAGGCTAGGAGATGGAAACACTGCATGCTCTTTTTAATGAAGCATCGGAACACTTCAACAACAGGTTTGTTGTTGCAGTCCCTCTGGTAAAACATATGTGCCTCAGCTGAAATGCTCATGATACAAGTCTTATGCACCGTGTCTTTCCTAGTAGAAGAAAATACAAATTTTGCTCCACCTTACCCAATATAAACTCAAACATTATTGTTACACCTTTCCCCCACTCCCTCCCAAATGGTGATACTAGAATCAAACAAAAAAGATTTGATTTTCAGCTTTTTCAAGAGCGGCAAACAAACAACATGCTCTTAGAGAAACTCTTATTTCCAGTTAAGATAACTTCAGGGTCCCAAACAGTTACTCAAAGTTAGTGCCTAGGTCAAGACTTCAAAACAGACTTAATTTCTAGTTTTCAAACTGAGGCCTTAAGGGAACCTGACGAAACTGCTTTGTGTCTTCTCTTTAACTTTCCATTAAAGCATCTAGTTCATTATTTTAAAAGGCAGGGAATATTGTTATTTGGTTTTGAAAAATATTCCTTTTGGATTTAGTATCTCTGTAGGGAAGGAGTTGATTTACTGTTAAGCAGTTGTTAAGGCTCAACCCTCAAATTTAGTAGGCTGGTAGCCAAAGTAATTGGCACGATAGGTAGGATAAAGATTCCTTAGGCTGCAATTAATAGGCTAAAATTGCTGATCTGGTTGATAAAAAAAAACTCATCCTCATAGTTACTGCTAGTATAATGAACTTTCCAAAATTACAGGCGTAATTAATTTGAAGTACACAGTGTTAACAAAAGCTTTCCAGCAAGCAAATCTGCCAATTTACCTTATCTTTGCCTACCTATATTTTTGCTATCTTTAGTGCAAGCCCATTCATATTCTCATACTTGTACTGTTTGCTCTTTTTATGTGCACATGACACACCTGCACTTTACAGATGTTGTATACAATAATGCATTATTTATAGCTAAACTTTGTTTTGGATTAATTATGAATTAGATTCTGACTGTAATGGAACTGCTTAAACATGTATACTTAATTATCAGCAAGTATAGTAAATGCGTAAGACTTGTAAGACTGCAAGACTGTGACCTGAACGATCAAGTCAGGGAATTAATAAATTATCACTGGAGTTGTAGAGATGGTTATAATGATGAAAAAAAATAATACTCCAAGCAGAGATGTCAGAAAAGCAACACTTAAACGTGATAATTGCTAATTAAAGATTGTCGTGTTTGGAAGAAAAAGCATTTAGAATATCAGTAATAATCTGGTATTTGGCTTATTTAAATGCTGGTCATTTAGACACCGGTTAGGAGTTTAAACATAGTCTGTTCCTTGGCAAGATTCTATTGCCACACTATTTGAGTGAGTTAGAAAAGTTCAGCGTGTAATATTGGCTTAGATGTGGAACTCTGATATTTAATAGGATTTTTTTGAGCCGTTATGTGCACATGACAGAAAGTCCTTAAAGGTAAATATTGTCACAGAGATGTCTTTTGATTCCATTATAATCCTTACTTCATTTAACAACTAAACAAATAGAGCCTGCTGAGTCCACTACTGAATAATGAAAATGAGAGAGTTTCTTCACCTCAGGATCTTCAAAAAGTTGTGGTAAAGAAAGTATATGCTTTATGTCAGTATAACATGAACTGCTTCAGAAACCTGAACTCACTGGGGCGAACAAGGTCTTTATAGAGTAGCCCAATCTCGGTGGCAATTTCTGGGACTTTGGTTCATCAGAAATGCTTCACTGTGTGTATGGAAGTGTTTTTCAACCTCATGCACTCAAAATGCGCCTGAATAAACACTTTGCTGTGTAAGGAAATTCTGTAAAACAGAGTGGGGCAATAATAAAAATCAGTGAATGGTCATCAGAAGAAATTGCAGATGCGGAGATATTTACTACCTCCATCTTTCTAGCACAATCTTTCCAGTTTAGTGTCAGCAAATAGATTTCAGTAATTAGATAACTCCGATACTATGCTGATACTATGATGTTGACTTGTGGGCATGTATCCTTAAGATGAGGTTCTTAGGTTTTACTGGCTCCCTTGTATGAAGTCCTTATTTTTACAGCAGAAAGTCTGGCAGTGCTTGCAGGTCTTGATATCAATTCATTACAGAACTGCCAAGGCTGAAGTGAAATGATTTCTTTTTCAGTGGTGTTATCTTGTTTCTGTTGGTTGGAGAGATAAGGACAGTTGAAAATGGAGCATTTTTTAATTTTTATTTTTTTTTCTCTCTGAGACAGGATTGAACAAATTTTGTTTAAGGTCTTAAAACTGATGTTTTAGTATATGCATCTTAGGCAGCAAAATGACAGAAACACATCTTCCTCACCAGTTTACCGGCCACGTTCTGTGACAAATGATTCCAGTAACATAGTGTATTAACATAGTCTACCTGGTGCATGTAAATCTCATTCTCCAGAAGAAATGCTAATGATTCTAACAACAAAGTGTCTCCTGTAGGGATGGTTTGTGATGTGCAAATATTGAATGTTCCTCTAATACTTAAGGCTGCCCATTCCTCCTTAAATGACAAGGCAAGGTAGTCAAGTAAGAGAAGTTCAGATAAGGGCAAATGGCAAAATCACCGTGTCTCCAGCTAATGGAAAACACAAACTTTATCTATTTAAAATCTTAACATTAGTGTCCCTCAGTGTTTACAGCCTAAATCCTGCGAATGTCTAGCCTTTCATTTGAACTTTTGTTGTTACCAGTTTGATTAAAATTGGGATGATATATGAGTGATGTAGCAGCATCAGGTTCTGAACTTCCTTGACCCACTAGAAATGATACCGAGTAAGTAATATCCTCCAAATAGGTTCATACCTTCTTCCAAGCTGGGTTATACTTCATGGTCCCTTGAACATCATTGTCCAGACTTGCAGGCAGAATATTGTCTGCAAGCCCTGGACCAGAGATTAATGATTCATTACAAGTAATTATTATGTACCTGAAGCAGATTTATTCTGTGGGAGTGATGTGGCACTTCCATGATACAAAAACAAGTGTGTTCCTGTATCTTAAGTTACTAGACCTCACACCTCAAAGGTCAGTTTTTTGGTCCTTTCCTACCATTACAATTATTTAACACAATTTAAGACAATTATTTAATAATGCCCATAGGCAGATTACTGCTAAAATGCAGGCACAGTCCCATGCGTGCTCCATCTCCTTTCTGGCTTCGTGTATCTTGGCTTCCTTTCTACACTGTGGCACAGCTTCCCAAGGAAAACACTCTCACTAGAACCGGTCTGTAATTGCTTGTCTAATTGCAGTGAGGACACAGATGTGAATCCCTTCAGCAAGAGCGGGGAATTCAATAAGGGCTGTCAAGCTCCAAGTGATCTAATGACTAAACAGTCAGAAAGAGGCATCGCTCCTGTGTCTCTCAGTGATTTGGAGGAGTGCGCTACTCCTTGGTGTTCTGAAGAAGATGGAAGTACCTTCCTTTTGGAGATAGCTCAGGGCAGTGAGCCAACAATGAAGGGAAGCACTGCTCTGCAGTGTGGGGTAAGGCCCCAAAGCTGAGGGACAGGATTGAAAACCATACTGTTCACCCCCGTGTTTTCACCACGTGACTCTCCACCAGCTCACCAAAGGGGGCTGTTTATGCTGCCGTATTCTTGCTCTCTGTGATAGGTGTCTGATCTCTGATGCCAAGGCTCCAACCACAGTCAGCAGTCTCCAGAGGGCAACTGGGGGAACCTAAATTAAATGCACAGTGCTTTCGTTCAACGATAATCCAAGTGTAGCTCTGCACTAAGCGCTTCAGCCAAATGCTGAAGGTCAGACGGCGTGGGCTGTCTCAGGTGTCTCTTTGCTCAGCGTGACTCTTTGCGCTCCTATTTTTGTGACTCCTAATTTTGCCCGTGCCCTCGGCGTAGCACCTCCCCTCTGACCCTACTTCTGAAATTCAGAAGGCTGAGAGCCTCAGCTGTAGCGCTTCCCTTTGTTCCACTTAACCATGAAATGCCAAGCTTTTGCAGTACACAGCCGTGTCGCAGGCATACGGCTCTTCCAATTGCCCCTCACAAACCGAGTCACTCGCTGTGACACGGCTACTCTGCTGTGGGCACACTTCGCAGGCTGAGAGTCAAGCTGCAGCTGTCAGCAGGCTTTCAGCGCTCATCGCAGTCTTTCCTTGGTTAACCTGACGGTCGAAGCCAGGCGCAGTGCCGGCGGCAGGACCAGGCCCTGGCTCTGCTTGCGCCGCCGCCGGGAGAGGCGGGAGAGGCCGGCGGCGCGTCGGGAGCCGCCGTGCGGGGCGAGCAGCCGCCACCGGAGGATGCGGCCGGGCGCGGGAGCGAGGCGCCCAAGAGCTGCTCCTCGGCGGCCGCCAGCGTGTGGTGGCATCCGGCGCGAGGGAAGGGNAGCCGGCCGGCGCGCTCTGCCTTCCACGAAGAGTTTCCCGGCGGGGGCGGCCGGGGCTGCTTCTCTCTCTTCCGTGCTGCCGCCGTTCTCCCCCTCGGGGTCGTCGGCGAGCGTTGAGCCGGGGGCGGCGGCGGCGGAGAGCGAGGGAAGCAACCACATGAATCGGTGTCTGTCTGTATCCGGCTCCGGGCAGAGGCGGCGACCATAGCGGGGAGGAGCGCGGAGGGCGAAAAGCGGCTCCTGCAGCGGCAGCAGGGAGCTGCCCTTGCCACCTTGCCGCCGAGGTGGGTAGCGGGGCACGGCTGCGCGGGGGGGAGGGGGGTGCTGCTGCCCGGGCCGTGGCCGCAGTCGCTACGAGGCGGCTGGATGCCGGCGGGCAGCGAGGAGAAAAGTTGCGGCTGGTGCCCGGGAGGGTGCCCCGCGGGGCGGCGGCGGCGTTGCTGCCGTTCCGCCGCTTCTCGCCTCCGCGCGCGGCCGGAGAGGGGCTGCGGCGGGTCGTCCCCGGCGCGCGCGGGACGGGGCCGCAGGGGTTGGGGGCGGGGGGGGTGGGGGGTGTTGTTCTTCAAGTTCTCTTTTCGCTCCCGCTTCGTCGCTCTGCCATCGCGGCGAAAACACCGCCGTCAGCGTCCGTCGCGTCCCCGGTTGAGCGGCCCGAGCCGCGCAGGCCCGCGGGTCCCTCTCGGGCCGTTTCCCCGCTCAGCGAGCCGCGGTGGGGGCGGCCCGGCGGCGGCAGCAGCGGACCCTGCGGCGGCGGCAGCGGACCCGGCGGCTCGTCCCCTCCCTCCCGTGCCGTGCCGTGCCGCGCGTGTGTGTGGCGGCGTGCGCGCAGGGCAGCGCGCTGGGCTGTAACGCGCCCCCGCCCGCCGCCGCCTCGTGTGAGAGCGGGCTGTCACGGTTCTTTTCCTTCCCCAGGTGCCGAAGGACCGGTGCTCGCCCAGACGCCGTTGAGGCGGTTATATCCACCCCCCCCCCCCCCCGCGCCTCGGAGCTCCGCAGCTGCCAAATGTGCGGAGGGGAGAGACTTTTGCTCAGAATCCCCCGATCGTAAATACGCGGAAAGCGGAAGAAGAGCCGGGGCCGCCGCCGAGCAGCTGCGGGAGGAGCGCAGAGGCACGGCGATATTGTTTGTGCTGTAGTCAGGGCGGCTGATGGCGGAGTTTGGCAGCGGCGGCGGGGGGCTGCCGTCCTCCCCGGGGCCGCTCCAAGGCAAGGTGGCTTTCAAGGCGGGAGATGGGGAAGGAGGCGGCGGCGGCGGCGGCGGGAGAGCCCGCTTTGACAGTGCCGGCAGCCGGGTCTCCAACGGGGACTGTGCCCTAGCGGGAGCCAGTGACCAGCCGGGATCCGCTCCTCCTGCAAGCCCGGAGAGCAGCAGCAAGGAGAAAGCATTTTCCACCAGTCAGCAACGAGAAGGCAAGCCCGGCATCCCCCGGAGGAGCAGCATTATTAAGGTAAGGGCACTTGCTCCTCCTTGTGAGGGTCTTGGCTCTATCTCTGTGGCAGAGGCAGGGAGATGTGGGCATTTGGCTCACAGACCCTTGGCTGTAGATGAAAGGATATAGAGCTTTCTTTTTTGTCTTGATTTTGGTTTTTTTTTTTTTTTTTTTTTGCTGTGGTGAGGGGACTTGATTTTTCCTTTGTCAGAAGTGGACAACAGTGAAGGGATGGCATCCATGCTGGGGGGTTAGAGGGGACATCATGCTTTGAGATTTAGCAAAACAGAAGGAGAAGACGGGAAACTAGCTGGCTTACGAAAAGACAACATGGGCACCAGCCTGGCAGGGAAAGACAGGGATTATACAGTATCCTGTTGTTTGGGATGCACCTGTGCAGAGCAATTTTGTGGCGCCATTGGCTTGTGTGTGTGACAGGCACACAGCAGGCGATGAGAGATTTGGGATCTCATTGGGCTGGTCGTGGAGGAAGGTAGAAGAGGGAGCATTCTTCTTGGTAAAAGTGACAGCTTGTTTAACAGTAGGCTGTGTTGTACTTCGCCTATATAAACATCTTTCTTTATACTCTGCATATTCTGAATGCTAATGTTTCAGGTTGAAAAGTAGTGAGAGCATCAATGGTAGAACACAGACTGAGGAAAAAAGAAGGGGAGTAGGTTTCTTTTGATACAGTTATTTATATAAATACCATTGTTCTCTGTTCTTAAAACCATGGCTCCTGAGAGGTGACACTTTGTCTTGGGTTAGCTTCCCCAATTCCAGTGAAAGCATTGAGAGAACATAGAGAAATGACTCCATTAGTGTAACAGCTATACCATCTGTAAAATGAAGCACAACTTCAGGTACCTAAGAACTGAGTTTAATAAGATCACCGAAGTCAAAATCAAGCTAGATTTATTGTCTTCTTAGATATTTATATGCCTCCAAAATCAGCTGTGGTACGTTGACCCTAGCTAGATGCCAGGTGCCCAGCTCTATCACTCCTCAACTGGTTGAGGTGAGAGAAAATATAAGGAAAGGCATGTGGGTCAAGATAAGGACAGGGAGGTCACTTAGCAATTACAGCCGTGGGCAAAACAGACTTGACTTGGGGAAATTGTTTTGTTACCAGTGAAATCAGAGTAGGATAATGAGAAATAAAACCAAGTCTTAGAACATTCCACTCCCTCCCCCTTTCTTCCTGGGCTCAACTTTGATCCCGATTTTTCTCTACCTCTTCCCTTCCAGCAGTGCAGTAGGACCTGGCATGGGGGTTACGGCCAGTTCATCACATGTGGTTTCTGCCCCTCCCTCCTTCTCAGGGGGAAACTCCTCACTGTTCCCTTGCTACCGTGTGGGATCCTTTCCGTGCAAGACAGTCTTCCATGAACATCTCTAATGTGAGTCCTTTCTATGGGCTGCAGTTCTTCACAAACTGCTCTAGCGTAGATCACTTCCATGGGGTGTAGTCCTTTAGGAGCAGACTTACCCCAGCGTGAGTCCTCCATTGGGTCACTAGTCCCAACAGCAAACTTGCTTCAGTATTGGCTTCTCGTTGTCCACAGATCCACAAGTCCTGCCTGGAGTGTGCTCCAGCAAGGGCTTCCCATGGGGTCACAGTTTCCTTCAGGCATCCACTCTGGTGTGGGGTCCTTCCCATACTGCGGGTGGATCTCTACTCCACTGTGTCCTTCATGACTGCAGGGGCAGGGGAATCACTGCAGACTGCAGGGAAATCTCTGCTCCAGCGCCTGCAGCACCTTCTCCCCCTCCTTCTTGACTGGACCTTGCTGTCTGCAGAGTTATTGCTCACATATATTCTCCCTTCCCTCTTTCTGGCTGCCATTTTTGCAGCAGTTTTTTTCCCCTTTGTGAACTATGTTACCTCAGAGGTGCTACCACTGTCACTGACTGGCTTGGCATTGGCCAGCGGTGGGTCCATCTTGGAGATGGCTGGCATTGTCTCTGTTGGACGCGGGGGAAGCTTCTGGTGGCAGCTTCTTAGAGAAGCCATTCCTGTAGCCCCCACTGCTCTGAAAGCCTTGCCATGCAAACCCAATATATGCCACCCTTTGCCTGTGTGAATGACATATTTAAGAATTATCATTAAAATCCACATTTATCACAGTCTTCACAAACTTCAGTCACATTAACAACAAAAGAATTCCCCACACCAAAATGAAANGTAGATCACTTCCATGGGGTGTAGTCCTTTAGGAGCAGACTTACCCCAGCGTGAGTCCTCCATTGGGTCACTAGTCCCAACAGCAAACTTGCTTCAGTATTGGCTTCTCGTTGTCCACAGATCCACAAGTCCTGCCTGGAGTGTGCTCCAGCAAGGGCTTCCCATGGGGTCACAGTTTCCTTCAGGCATCCACTCTGGTGTGGGGTCCTTCCCATACTGCGGGTGGATCTCTACTCCACTGTGTCCTTCATGACTGCAGGGGCAGGGGAATCACTGCAGACTGCAGGGAAATCTCTGCTCCAGCGCCTGCAGCACCTTCTCCCCCTCCTTCTTGACTGGACCTTGCTGTCTGCAGAGTTATTGCTCACATATATTCTCCCTTCCCTCTTTCTGGCTGCCATTTTTGCAGCAGTTTTTTTCCCCTTTGTGAACTATGTTACCTCAGAGGTGCTACCACTGTCACTGACTGGCTTGGCATTGGCCAGCGGTGGGTCCATCTTGGAGATGGCTGGCATTGTCTCTGTTGGACGCGGGGGAAGCTTCTGGTGGCAGCTTCTTAGAGAAGCCATTCCTGTAGCCCCCACTGCTCTGAAAGCCTTGCCATGCAAACCCAATATATGCCACCCTTTGCCTGTGTGAATGACATATTTAAGAATTATCATTAAAATCCACATTTATCACAGTCTTCACAAACTTCAGTCACATTAACAACAAAAGAATTCCCCACACCAAAATGAAAATAACATCATCACAACACCAAGTGAAAGTGGTCAGTTTATACACTCAATCTGCCTTTTATCCCTTCACCATGATCAGAATAGCAAAAATTCCCCATGATCATTCCTTTCTCTAACATTGTTCAGACCATGCTTTGCCACTTACCTCAGTTGTTCTCTTAGCTGGATGATGGAAAAACGTGTAGCAGTGTATCTCAAGTTGGGTTACGCCTCCTGGACCTTGCTATAAAAACCACAGGGAGAGAAAGGGCAGTCAGCAGTATTACACATCTGAGAGCGTGCACCCACCCTTCCTGTTCGAGCAGTGATGCTGGGCGTGTACATTTGTGTGTGTGTGTGTTAGTGTGTTAAAGAAATTATAACAATAGACGGGGCAACTGAGCTTGGTGGAATAACTTAATACATTTGCCAGTGATTTTTTGTTTTTGTTTTTTTTTTGTTACAGTTCTGGTATTTCCTAACACTGTTTTATTTCTTCTGTGGTAGCCCAAGGAAGACACTGGCATTGTTTACAGTTGTATCATGCCATCATACTACTTTGTAGCATATGACTTGATTATACAGCAACCTTATACCTCTCTGAGGACCAAACAAGGATAGAATACCTAGGGATTCATGACATATTAACATCAAAAAGCATGAGAAAAAGCAATATATTTTGGATTTAATTTCATGAATACCTAGGTCGAAGTTCTTAGTTTCTGCAGAAATAATAGCACTTTGAAATATAAAATTATTCAACTTTCTGGTATTATTACTGATGAATACCATTTTGCAAATGTGAACAGTAATCTATTTAACTGCCAAGAACTGATTAGTACAACTCTGTGTTATCGTTTGAATAATTATGACTTGAGTGGAAAAATCTGACAACACTACATTTAAAGTTATGTTGTCCGTATTTATTTTAGATATGGCTGTTTTAATACTTCTGGGAAAAAATTACTTCATATATACTGAATATTCTGCTGCCTAGATAGTTCAGCAGTTCACAGGTAGTTTGAGTCTGATTGTGTAGGTGCCTAATTTTTATGTGAAACACATTGTGCATTCATGGGATTTAGACTCTTCAGATACCTGATTTGTAAACTAATTTATATGCTGCTTATTTGTATGTAATTTTTTTCCGTCACTGTTTTATTTTTCTGCAATATTTTCTGCAATATTGGTGGAACTGGCTATGGTTTTCTATAATGTAATTTTGTAGAACAGTTCCCATTATATTCTGTAAAATGAATTTATAGTGAGTCCATCTTGCATTTCAAAGTGGATTTACGCATTCTCTGACTTCTCTTAGCTGCTATGAATTTTGATAATAAGATTTCTGAATTTTTGTGTGGGGCTCCTTCTCATCTTTCTTAAAGACGCTTTGAAGTGGTAGGCGTGTAAGAGTCTTCAAAGCAGCAAACGACTTGGGTGATGTTTCCCCAGAGCTGCTTGCTTCCAGAGGTCTCCAATAACTGCTTATGGGACCTCACAGTCTGTCAAAATACAGACCTAGACCGAAAGAGATCCGGCGGATAAGTATATCTTTATTTGGAGAGATGTTACAGTAATAATAGGAGAAGAGATAACAGAAGGCAGTTACCTAGGGAGAAGTAAATGGAGAAACATGTTTCGGCATTCATTGAGCACATGTGTTCTTATCAAAATGTGTCTTGACTTAAAGTCCAGGGTTGGGTTTTTTTGCATACAGTAGCAGTAGTAGTGATTGATCTCACTGTCAATCAATAACTTAAATTTGTAACTCTTTTTTTTTTATTCTGAGTGTAAACTCAAGTTTTGATTTTGTAAAGTCATGCACTTGCTGAGCACTGGCAACTCCCAAGTTCCAAAGTCTGTGAGAAGTACCATTTAGCAGGCAGATAGTCTAGGGCATATTTTTCAGCACAGCTTTGCTTTTGAAACTAAACTTTTTTTATATGTGTGTCTTTCTTTGACTGGGGAGTTCTACAGCATATGCATCTTCTTTTTTGTTATTAAAATGCCAGCATACATAATTATCTTGTTTAATCTTCTGTGACCTCTTGTTCGTACTGTATTGCTTACTGGTATCAGGTGTACAAAATAGGAAATACGGAGAATGCTCTGCAGTATTTTTTACCACTGTGATTATTTTAAAGGCTTTAATAAAACTTTTTGTGTTTATGGTAAACTGTAAAGTAGTATTTTCAGTAGGTCTATGTTCTCTGCAGTCCTAAATTACCTTAGCCAAAATGGCATGGTAGCAAGTCCTTGTGGACACTCAGCAATAGATCATACACATTCGGCTTCAATCTAAAAGGATATAAAGCAGTTAGGTTGCTGGAATCAGTTCGAAGTATATGAAATTACCTGTTTTTCAGTCATCTTTCATGTTGTGAAAGAAACCTATATTATGACACTGTTGAGATATTTTTAAATAGATATGTGTTTATGCCCAAGTAATGTTTCAATGTGCTGGACATTTTCAAGTAAACTTGATTGAGCAGTCCCAGCCTCAAAAGTGCTGAGGCTCCTTAAGTTCAAAGAAAACAGCCATAGAGAGGAAAGAAGGAGAAAATTAGCAAGCACTTTCTTTCTCCACACTCTTTCCCCTTGGAAACAAAATGCTAGAATATGAGCTGAATTCTTCCTAGTTACAGAAGATATGTGTGGAAGAAAGAGATGAATGTTCCAACAATAGAATATATTTTGCTGAGAGAACATGTAGTAATTGACACCAAAATTGGTACCACAAAAAAAGCTTATATTTAAGAAACAAGGCCCTGATATAGCTGAGCTACTCACTCCTACGTCTTACCTTGGGCAGATTTTCAGCTAGACAACCAAAGTGTAGATTTTTCTGAGGAGCTGTTTCTGAGTTTGTTTGGTTTATTGCTTAGTTTCTTCTTGTTGATTTGTTGTGGATCTATCTCATCTCTATGGTTTATCAGATGGTGTAAGAGATCCGAGTGGCTAACTGAAGCTCCATAAATCCTGGAGCTTTTCTTTCAGAGGTTTGTTGGACTCTCAGCTAGACTATAGGTTACCAGCACCTATCAGTATTGGTGTTTCTCCTACTTCTACTGTTTACTGTATACTGGCTTCCTAATTTAAAAAAAAGTATTTTTTAAGACAATACTTAAAACCTGTATAGCTTCGATATTTGCATGGAGTATTGTATATATACATTTGACATATATCAGACAGTTTGTTACTTGTTAACAGAGACACTGGACAGAGATGTGTCACAGCTACTGAGTGGGTGTGTTGTGCATTGCATGTGTTGCATATTTTCATTTACATCAGTACTTTCTGTAGACCCCAGTAATCAAAATTTTATTTGGATATATGTAACACAATTAAAAAAAAGAAGAAAAAAAGATGATTGTAGAAATGTGTACATGAGGATACTTGCTTTACCCACGTCCAGCATGTAATTTAGTGAGCTTATGTACTATAGCCCTTGAAGAGGAAGTATTTTTTCCAAAAGATGACTTGGAGCAGGAGCTTAGTTTGGATGAATTTAGCTTCTCTGACTTCTCTTCTAGAAGATCTTGTCTATTTCTGTTGACTGAACAAAGAGCTTGGCTAGTGTGAATAATAGCAACTCCCTCACCCCCTCCACCCCAAATTGTTGGAATATCCATAAAACATATTAAGTGGGGAAAAAGTCAATTAATAGAATTTAAAAATCACTATGAATACCTGATGTGAATTTTTTTTTTAATGTTTATTATCAGGCTTGATCAAACATATGACTATTACTTTAGATTTTTTTAAACTAGAACAGTGGTCTCCTACCTGTGGCTCACAGGTAACACACTGCCTCTATGATTTGATTGCATTTCTGGAAGATTAAAAAATTTAAACTGACAGGACAAGTTAACCATTTAGTTTCCCAGGCTTTGCTGGTCTGTGGGTGATATTAACATTGACCTTTGTATTACTCCCACTGACTATTAAAAAACCCTTAACTGAAAATTTCCAATAGTTTAAGGCCCAAATTAGTTTAAAATAAGTGTAGTAGTATGCTTACGCAAAAATATTTACACACAAATATCGGATTGTGTTAAAAATTTAGAAGTCTAAATATAAATAGACTGGCAAGTAGATTTTGGGGAAAGTATACAATAATGGTAAATAATAATAATAATGTATATTCAACATACATGGAGAAGAGGAAAATATGATAAAAAGCAGCAACATATGTGTACTGAGGAATGTTTAAAAATAGGGCTGGTAAAGACCTCAAGAGGTCAGTCTACTCTGCTCCATTGCTCTGCTACAGGATCAGCTGTTAATAAATTTCAATATGATGATCTTTGTCTTTTAATCACAGAATCACCTTTTGTTTGTGATCCTTCTATGCAGAACTGCTGTCTGACTGTTCCTCTTCCTATATGGGCAAAAGCAATCATCTGCAGAGTTTAAAAGCTTGTACTTGTCCTACTGTCTGCATTCTGGTTATTTCATATCATCTCTTCAATTTGTCAGGTTCCTCCTAATTCTAACTTCTAACATGCATGCAGCTCTTCAGTCTTTGGGTGAACAGCCAGTTTTAACTATGCTCTCATTTCTAGCATGAAATTATACTTTTCTTCTTTCTTAAGTTATGGTAGTTTATGACTTTTAAATATAAGTTCAATTTCTATATTGTATAGTTAAAAATCAAGATTTTTTTACTGCCTGTAAACTGGGCAATATGATGCTGCAGAATCTAGTTCAGAAATACAATTTATAAGAAAATATCTTTCCTACTAAATATGCTAAAATAATAGACAGTAAGTACAAATTTATAATATACTTAATAGATTGCATTATTGGCATAAAAAAAAGAGTGATTTGAGAGGGGCTGGTTTGTTTGTCTTTAAGAAGAGTAAGTAGAAAGTGTCATCTTTCCCTGGTTTGCAATCGTATTTATAAAGACTAATTACTGTTTTACAGTTGATTTTCACATCTGGCATGCCTTTTAAACATAGGGGAGTGCCATCAATGTACTTACTTCTCCCTGTTGTAGGAGGTTTTGTATGGAGCAGTCTTTTGGAAGGGTATGTTGCCCATCTTCTTGGCTGCAGTACATCTCTTAATTTCCAGTTACCTGTTTTCTTTTCAAGAACTGTTGGCATAGACTCATCTGTCCCTCACTTGTGAAGAGGAACATGCCCAAGTTCAGCCACCTTTTCCCTCGTAGACCTTGACCTTGCAAAACATCAAGACAGTGAAGAGTGCAATATAGCATGTGACTGGAAATCAGCATTACTGAGGCTCACAGTGTTAACTGGTGCAGCCTTGGGAAAGTGAAATAGATGTGATTCATTTCTGCCTCTCCTGGGATTCCTTTTAATGTCATTTGACCCTTTGGAGAAAGTAATAAAATACCCTAAGTACTTCAGATTGTGTACTGTGTTCAGGGATCTGAACCACACCAAACGTTCGTGTTGTGGCAATTGTAGTACGCAGTTCATAGCGCAGTCAGACAGGAAGTGCCTTGAACAAACAAACCAACCGACCCTTTTTCAGAACAGCTGCTGGAAATTTTACAGAAAGAAAAATACAAAATAAGAAGATAGTAAGCAGGATTTATGAATTTACCATAAAAATATTTACTTTACTAAAGTAAACTTATTTGTGAGTTTTATTTTAAGAAATAGGTACCTTACAAATACACAGCTGATAATTGATATTATGTGTATTAGTGTCATACCTGTCCCAATACCTTTGATAAAATCACTGAAAATGGTGATTTTATCACTGTTTTATCAAAGAAAGAACTATTTTACTGTGAGGGTGACAGAGCATTGGAACAGGCTGCCCAGGGAGGATGTGGAGTCTCCTTCCTTGGAGGTCTTCAAGACCCGCCTGGACGTGTTCCTACTTGAGCTTATCTAGGTTGACCTGCTTCTGCAGGGGGGTTGGACTAGATGATCTCTAAAGATCCCTTCCAACCCTACCATTCTATGATTCTGTGAAAAAGAACTACAGCTCTTTCATTAGAAAGCACTTCCACAGAATTTTTAAGTTCCCTTCCCCCTTTCCCTTTCTCCTTTTCCATCATTATTATTTTGTCTTCACTAAAAAAGGCAGATCATTATTAGGTTCTGTGCACAGGTTTGCTCTGTTAGCATCTATTTATGTAAACATATGTCTATACTTCACTGGACTTTTTCATGTAGGATAGGAGAGGAAAAATTGTGAAATTCCGCAGCAGAACAGTCTGTGTGGTTTTTGTTTCGTGAAGCACCTCTTATGATGGAAAATTCTGTATGCTTTATGTATTTCATTACTTTGTTCCAAATGACAAAACTGTTCGACTTTGTTAACTGTTTACTCTAAATGCATTCCTTAAAATGAAGAGTAAATGACAGTTTATTTAAATTAATTTCATTGCTTAATTCTTTGCATTATTAGATTGTAATTTGGACCAAAATGACAGACATTCAGCTCGCTGTTCAAGCTTTTGTTTCACACAGAAATCACAGAATCACTGAATCTCAAGGGCTGGAAGGGACCTTGAAAGAGATCATCTAGCTCAATTAGATTGTTTTCTCCCGACAACTTATTGTATGTTTTTGGGATAAGCAGTTGTTATATTGAGTTTAGGTAACTCCTATAAACAAAACAGGACAATTGTTAATAAATGCAAAAAATCAAGACAGCAACTTTATGTACTCTACCATGCTTTTTCCTCTAGTAAATTTAAAGCGGAACAAATATCTTTCATGTACATGTTGGAGAGAAAGTTAATTTTAGTTGCTGAAGTAATACTTCCATTCATTACAATATTGATGAGTTTACAAATACATACATTTTTGCTACATAAGGCAGGAAAAACTCAGTAATTGGAAGTAAATCGGGCAGTAGCTTGAATGAACTGAAATATATTTTGCCATTTTACAGAGAATGGTCACTAAATCTGGGGTTTTTTTGGTACGCTCATAGCAGAGTGTTGCAAAAAGCATTTTCAG
Organism: Urocolius indicus; assembly: GCA_013401255.1. Taxonomy (NCBI): domain Eukaryota; kingdom Metazoa; phylum Chordata; class Aves; order Coliiformes; family Coliidae; genus Urocolius; species Urocolius indicus. The sequence continues at coordinate 126,926 of WBNH01004908.1, forward strand.
TCTGAATGCTAGAGCTCAAGGCTAATATTTATGTGAACTGAGAATGTAATTAGTCATGGTACGTTGCTACCACATAGTGGAGAAAGCTAGAGAAGACGTGAGTAGTTTGAGTTTGGATAGTATGGTTTTCTTGCTTTTGAAGAACCTCCAAGGGCATTTTATGGCTTATTGATGCACTTCATTTGTTAAACTCCAACCCTCCTTTATTTTCTTTTGTTCCCTCCCATTGTAGTAGTTTCAGTTATTCATCTCACAAGGTTGTTTGAGGTTCACACTTTTCATCTTTGTTCCTTATCTCAAGGACAGCCTACCATGTGTCTCACACTTGGTCTTTATTCAGTGAATAGCCAGCCAGCCTGACTTAGAATCTGCTCTGAGAGTGGTGCTTTAGTGTGAAGGCACTGAGTGCTTTCAGTTTTGTTTCTTTTGGTATTTTGTAGATTCAGAACTAAGGCGCTGGAAGAATTCATACCATTAGTCATTTACTAATTGGTTATGTTGCCCTGTCAGATTTTCTTTCCCCATCCCTCACATAGCTTGGCTTTTCTGCTTCAGCAGCAGAGAGACCACAGACTGGCCATACTCTGCTTTTCTTCTTCAACAGTTAGTGGAGACCTTCTATTGCCAGCAGAGTGCTGGAACAGAGCAGAGCTCTCTGTGTGCTGTGTACAGTAGTTCATGCCTGCTTGTGAATCCTCAAAAAGTGAGTAAAGATTTCAGTACTAAAGATTCCAGGCTGTCAGACCTTCACAGTGAATTTAAATCTCAGAGAGTTTGAGACGAAACTAAAATGAAGGCTGACCACACATCTTAGGGTAGCTGAATCTATTTCCTGTGGCTGCCAGCCCTTGCATATTTAAGAAAGGCTGCCATGGTCAGACCAGAAGGCCCTTTGGCTTATTAGCTTGCCACCAATGGCAACTGCTATGAAATGGAAGAATAGAAAAAGGCTCCTTTACTGACATGCTCACAGCTTAAAGTGATTTGGAGCCAAGATATCTTTATGGTTAATAATCTTTATGTTTTTTTCATTAATTGCCAAAAGCCAGTCTAATTTTTGTAAGCTTTTCACCACTGTAACATCCTGTGGCAGTTTCTTAACTGTGTGTTGTGTGAAGATGTCCTTTTCTGCCTGATCTTGCCTGGCAGCTACTTGTTTACCTGCTATCCTCTGGTTCTTGTATTAGAAGAACACTATATGCCACAGATGAGTTGAAAAGTGTTCATCTCATTCGCTTTGTGTAATTTTTTTCAAGGCTAAAGAATTTATTTGGTTCTTCCACCTGTTGAAGCTTTTTTTGTGCTTTTTCATTCTGGTATGTATCTTTTTACTTCCATTTTATTTATTTTTGTGGTGCAGAACTAAAATGGTATTCTAAGTGTGTGTCAGTCAAATGTGTAAATCTGCTATGACATAATGAAGGTTTAGCAATATTGTGATACTGAGTTGGACTGTGTTTTATGTACTGTTAGTGTTGTCGTCATCAAAAATTTAAATGGTATTGCTGTCACTAATTGGCAATGGGAGAGTGCTGTTAAAACCTTTTACTAAATATTTAAAACTTTCTCTTTGAAGAACTGTGTAAGAATGTCTGTGCTGGTGATGATGCATGTGTTGGAAGTTTTCTGGCATTAACATCTTTGCAGGAGACCGAAATTCTGTTAGAAATCTTTTAATGTGTTATAAAGTCTTTTTATGGTGCTGGTATCACAAGACATTGCTGCTTAGCACATCTAGCTTCTAGTATGGTGGAGTAAATTTGTTTGCCCAGAAACAGAATAAAATGGCATGGACATTGCATAAAGCTGAAAAATAGAGTACTAATGAAAGTGCTTTCAGCATGTAATAAGATGTTAAATATGAAAAAAAAAAGAGGAAAGACTTTGTTTTTGGAAATGTAATATTTTGGCTGTCCTAGATTTTTGAGTTCTGAGGTTCTTGCCCAACACTCAAGTTAATGTATTATTCTATTAATCTTTCATGTCTGCTGGGTTTATAACGTGTGAGGCTCTTCAGGAAACCTGTGTCAGTCAGAGGAGCCATGAAGGCATTTCTAGTCTTTAAGAAACTCAGACAAAGTATAACAATGAGATTAGAAAGCTTTATGGAAATAGAAGAACATCTGATGTTTCATTTCAGAGAAGAATTCATCTGAGGATCAAAAAGCTTATTAAGTGGTTACAGTAAGCAATGAAGGATAAAAACAACTAAAAGGTTTTAGGTCTCATAAGATTGATGCAATAGCATCATCTTGGAAGGAAATCCCAACACTTGTCACTTGAGCTGTTGAAAGCAGCAATGGTGTGAGGTGTCTGTTAGGATCTCTTAGTCCTGGGTGTTTCTAAGGCCTCTCTCTTTTTTTTTTTTCTTTCTGTCTTCCTCCTCCATAGAGGGAAATTGCTTTGGTTTCTTTTTCCTTTCTTCACAACTTTCTGGCTACTGAGAAGAACTGGCTTCTCAGCCTGCTGAGTTGAGAGAAGATAACCTTTGCTATTCATGAATTCCTGAGTATTCCTGAAAACTCATGCTTTTGTGTGTCTACTTTGTGACAAAATCCAGTGCTGCACTCATAATTTCTGAGCATCACTATCAGCAGTGTTATCTTTATGTAATTCTTAAGTTTCAAAGCTTCAGATACTGTTTGTTTTAAAATGTCTGATTACATTTTATTTTTCTTCTGGTTAAAATGACACATTCAGAGTAACAGAAATAGCACATGATGTGGATTTAAATTGTTTTACATGTGGAAATTAATATTTCTGTCTAAATCTTGAACTTAACCTCCCAGATTAGTAGTTTAAGACTTCTTGCCTTATTAGGATAAAATTTACCTTTTTTTGTCCTGGTAATTGCTGATGAATTTTTGTATTAACCACTTGTCACAGACTTAAGAATCTTGAAATAATCGTGCTTTAAAAAAAAAACAGATTCTAATGCTTAGATTTGTAGTACAGTCAGCAAACAATTCCTGCATGTATTATAAATATCCTGAAGTGAGTAATTAATTACTGAATTTATTCCAGGTTTTCCTCACTTCTGGTGAGTTTAGTAAAGTTGCCTTATGGAATACCATCAACTAAATTTATCTTTTGCTGAGGAAACATACTACCTTGTGATTTAACCTGATATCTAATGGTTCACCATGAAGTAGATTTTATAGATTCTATAAATATCTCTAAGGACTTGAAAAAAATCCACATAGTATCATGACATTTGCCATAACATTTGGAAGACCATTTGGTTATTATACAGACAGCAGTTACATTGGAGAGATGATGTTAGGTAACAATATAATATTGATAAAACGTTTTACTTTTTGTCAATTTACTTACTTGGTCTTACTATTTTGTTGCTTTGTTTAATTTTTATTTTATTAGAAAGACTAGCAGGGTTCTAGTGTGTATTTTAAGTAGTGTCAAACTCCTCTTAGCGAAGAATTCATGAGTGTTGTAGTTAATTGGCTAACGGTTAGTTATGTGTAAGAAGAATGTTAACTGTTCTTTAAATTGTTCCTATATTTAAACTATTAGTTCCAGCAATTTGAAAGCAATTACCATATATTTCTGAACTGTGTTAGAATAGAGGCTCTGCAAGCTTTATTCACATACTGTGTTGAAAATAGGAATCAGATGCTCAAAAACTTTTGTTTAGATGACTCTCTATGAAATTTCTCTAGAAGAAATTGAGAAAACTCTTGTAAAAAAACTCCACATTTATAACCAATTACAGAATCAGAGTACCTAAAGTATACCAGTTAAAAAAACAAGTTCTGATAGTTAAATTTTTTAAAAATTCTGTTCTTGACAGGCAAAACTTTAGAAAAAAACTTTCAAAGGTCATAATTTGTTATACTACTAAGGAAAAAACCCTGTTCAGTATTATTTCAGGCCAACAACTTGGCAGGAATTTAAATCAGAGTCCAAGGTTTCTGAAACCAGAGGCTTGGGAATGTTAACAGGTTTCAGGGATGGTAATGAGGGGGAAATACAATGACCTCACAGATAACTGAGGTGTAAGTCATGGTCACAATGTTTAAAGGAGTTACTTGGAAAATGTAGGATTACATATGGTAACAAGCAGAATGCAATAAGTGTCTGGCTAAGTACTAGGGGGCAGGTTTTGAGAGATGGTGAAAAAAAAAAGAATTTCTGATCATGGGTCAGTTTATGCCAGGAGTAATGTGACTAAAAGAAGCAAGTATTTTTAAGAGTCCTTTACCTACAGCTTTGGTAGCTCACAAATTATTTCAGCACGATATACAGCATTGTGGAATGCTATACTTACTAGTATTTTGCAGTGGTGTTTTTTTTTCCTTTCTGGATGCCAGTTAAGTTCTTGCTGGAAAATGTCTTGGGAGATCTTATTGTGAGAGGCAATTGTTGAGCTGCAGCAAAATCCCTCTGTGACTTTTCAAATCATTTTATCTCAGCATTACAGTGTATGAAATTAATGTGACACTTCTTAACTCTTCTTCTGGATATGCAGTTCTTTTTATGAGCATTCTTAGTTTTTAAGATTTCTTTCTCAAATATATGCAGAATAAAATTTTGAGTCTAATATCTTTTCCTTTTGTTTCTACCCTGCTTTTAATGAAAATCATTCCAGGAAGGAGGCCGTATCTTTTTGCAAATTTTTCAGTGGGAAAACAAACAGGAATGCTTGTTGTACCTGCTACATTGAGGAAGGGGAGAGAGGCAACACTTCAGAGAAAATAAAACATATTTGGACTTCTGTCTTACGTTGCACTATTGCTCAGGAGTAAGAAATATTCTCATCCAGCTATGTTTATGCAGATGATATGTGAGAATTCTCTTTGCTATGACTGTGGTCATTCTGTGTGTTACACTAGCTGCACTTCTGTGAGGCAGAAATTATGCTGTTTGAAATTTACTCGTTTCCGTCTCTGTTGTTTTTGTAGCTTGTTAAACTAATTATTTGCAGTGAAAAGCCATTTTTCCTTGCCTCCAGGAAATCTTTGTTTTAATATAGTTTTTTTACTGTAAAACGTGATAAGAAATGTACTAAAACTGTAGGAGACTGATCCAAAATGTTACTGAAAAATGTTCTTATCTCACATTTTGCATTTTCTTTCAGTGTTGACAATAAGTGATTGGGAGAAGGTGATTCCTGCAAGAATTTTATAACTCTTTTTTTACTTAAAAATAAGAATAATAATTAAAAAGTCTGATTTTTAAGCTTTAACTGTGAATACTATAAAAATTTCAGAGTTTATAGGTATCTTTTCTCCAGTTCCTTGACCAAAGTATTTTGAGATACTTTACTGAAGGAATTTGTTATGCTCAACTTTGGCCACAATCTATTTTTCTCCAGCAAAGTTTATTAGGGCTGAGACACTGTTTATACATGTTACTTCTATATCACAGAGAAGCAAAGTTTCAGAAATCAGTGTAAGAAATACTTTGGAAAGAAATCTGGCAATTTTTCAAATACAAGGAAAAAAAGCTTGATGCAAAAAGCTGTGTTTTAAGGTAACTGAATGTAGAATCATGTAACTCCTTCACTTTTAATTCCATCCACACAATATCAGTTTTCCTTTTTTGATGTGAGACTGTGGCGAGTTTCTTCTCTGACTTGCCTGTTATTTGAATTCTAGTAGTTGACCTGTATTGGTAGCTAAAAATAATAAAAACAATAGTATTTTTTTTCCTCTACTATATGCATAAAATGATTTTATTATATATATTTCTTTTTCTTTTAGCATTGTGTATCGCTCCATACTTGTGGAACCTTTTCTTTCTTTTAAAAGGTGATAGCATAAAGTTACTGTCATTTTCTCGGGCCAGACTTGCAGTGCATTCTTTCTAGTTCAATATGCAGGATGAATTGAATAGACTACTTTTATTTGGTGGATAAGGAAGACAAAATGTCCTATTTAATACAAATATAATTCAATGAAATTTGTGATTTTCATCATATTTATTTCTGATTCACAGGAAAGTTCTTGATTCGTAGGATTCACTAGAAGAGCCAAATGTATGAATAAACCAGAATTCTACTTGCATTTGAAATTGTCAATATAAACTTAAAAGCAGAGATATTTAAAATAGTCCTTAATGAGACTAATTTAAAATACTAGTTACCTATCAGATATATTTTGTGGCTTGTAGATGATTAACTAGACAGGAGGAGAATATTGTATTCCTGTGATGTTCCAAATTGGTCAACTGGCTTATGGTCCACAGTGATACCAGTTTGCTGTTAAAACAAGTTTTCATTGTTAGTAAACCAAAGTGTGTCAGAGCATTAAACGATAGTGTTTATATAAAGGGAAACCTACACGGTACCAGTGTTGCACGTTGCTTGTGCTCCAGTTCTTCTATATCTCATTTTCCTTTACACCTTGATACAGCCAAGGACAAAGGAAATGGAATGTAGCTCAAAGCTACCTCTTCTCTTGGTGCCAACCACAGACATGGTAGTAGGATCCTTGCCAGGAGTGAAAGTAACTTCATGACTTACCACAAAGGCTGTGTATGCAAGTTCCTCAATAAAACTCTTATCCATCTAGCCTGTATTCCTGTTGGAAAGTAAAAGGTGGGTTTTGGAAGCTGTTAAACTGGTTAGCAGCTGTTCTGTTGCAGAGGTGTGCTGTAAAGCAAGCATGGCGGTGCAACAATCTGCATAATTTGAAGTGGATCAGAGACTTAAAAAATGGAATATAAATATGTTGCAATTGAATAATTTGGTTATTCTCAAATACACATCTCTTTCTTAAGCATTCTTAAGTCTGTTAAGAATGATCTTTCTGCATCTTGTCTCAGTGAGTGTGGACAAGCAGAACAGTGCTTGGATGCAGGCTGAGAAGCGTGCAAGGAAGGCAGAGCTGAAGGTCATCTAGGCAAAGGATGAGCAGCAACAGGACAAAATAAACTGATGGCAAAGTGCCCACTGAATAGATACTAGATGGGGACAATCTGCTCTGAAAAAGTACAAGGAGTGGAGGTGCGTGGCTTGGCAAAGGCTGAACTATTAATAACTAGAAAAGACAACTCAGTGCTGATTGTCCAGGCTGCCCTGTCCCTGATTGACAGACACTGTCTGTGTTCTAGCACAAGGAAGGACAAGGTACCAAAGTACTACATTGGAGCCCCTCCAGTAACTGCAGTGCTTCACAATGAGGTCACCAGAAGGATATGGTCGCACAAGGGCTAGCACAGCCTTCACTGCTCCTTTGCCTCCTGGGCTGCTTTGCCCTTGAGCTGTTGACTGCAGTCAAGTCTGCCAGCATAGGGAGTCTGGGTGAGAGCTGCAACAAGGCAGCTTTGTGGAGCCAAATATCCAGCTTTGTGGCCTTGCCACCTCTGTGGAGTTGGTGAGATGATCATAAAATCAATTGGGTTGGAAGGGACCTTAAAGATCATCTAGTTCTGTTACCTCTGCCATAGACAGAGATGCTTTTTTTTTTTTTCCAGAAAGAAGTACAAGGATGAGGTAAATATGTATCATTATCATTCAGTATTGGCCTAGCATTTTCCAGGGACCTGTTGCTCCAGAGTTTTTGGAATGAGGTGTGGTATTCTCATAGTTAGTATCTACATGTAAAGGACAGGTTGAACCCTGTACACTTTGGCATTTGTAGCACATTCTCTGGTTCAGAGTTCCATATCTTGAATGTGTTTGTTAGGAAAAGGTACCTTCTTGTCTATTCTGAATCTGCCACCTGTTAGTTTAATTTGGTTTTTCCTTAATTATTTTTACGTGGTGAGCAATCATTCTTTATTCATGTTCTTTGTTTCACTTTTAAATTAATATTCTGATGTCACATTTGCTTTCCTATAAGAAATCCTGTATAATCTATAACTGAAAAGATTTATTGAAATCTTGGAATGATATTTTTAACATGACAACTCTCCAGTCTACTTGGAAAAAGTGGAAGTCTTTTATTAATAACGTGCTGAATCCCTCAGCCTCTTTTTCCTCAGTATGTGAAAGCATCTTGGCCAGACCTGGAATCTCAGTGCAATGCCTAGGGATCTTGTGATATGTGTTGACTCAGTTAATCTGATTTATCTGTAAGCCACCTTTCAGTTGTAGCAGAACTCTTCCACACTGACATCTTATTTTGACTTTATGAACTTCTGTGCTGGTAGTAATTTCCCATTATTTCATTATGCTGAGTTTCTGGAACATCTGCCACGTCAACATCCTCATGTAAATTTCGGCATTCACGTTTCTCTGTCCTGTTTGTCTGCATTGTTTAAATGTCTCTGCTTTGTTTTATCCTTGTTCCCTTAATGGCTTTTCTCAGCTATTAAAATTTAAAAGGTCATGGAAAAATATTGAATCAAATTGCTGATTTTTTTTTTTCTTTTTGCTTTAGATGAATAATTCTTGGAGTACATGTTCATTCTGTTTCTTTTAGTTTTGGGAAATCTTCTTGGAGTTATTCTTCTCAGAATTAGCCC
>WBNH01004909.1:0-34687 GCA_013401255.1 Urocolius indicus
ATGCAACCATTTTCCCACAAGTCACAGATTTTAAGACTAAGATTCTTATCGAAGAATTGTATGACCTGCTATCTTTTTTCTGAGTTCTCCATTTGTCATCTTACCAGGTTCTGCTGATTTTTCTTTAGGTTGTCCTTTTGTCTCATGAACCACAATCTACTCTTCCTCATTCCCAATAGCTTTCTCTCAACAATGATGTATTAACAGTGTCTATTGCAAGTTTTTCTTTTAACTTCCTGCTAGCTCTGGCACTTCCCTAGTTCAGAGGTACCCCTGCATGCACTGCCCTCAAGATGTTATAAGGTATGGAATTAGAAAAACAACCCAAAACTAGGAATGTTCTTTTTTTCTCATTTGATTGTTTTATTTTAATATGTCAGAGACTTTAAAATAGTAGAGGTTTACTTCTCATCACATTCAAGTGACTTAAGGATAGTTCAGCTAAGAATCCATTAAATATAGATTCTAAAAAAAATCAGCTGTCACATAGTTTTTCTGTTTATAAATTCTTTGAACATTCATTGAATACATCAGAATTCAAAACTAGGCAGCATATATTGAAAAGCAGTAATTGAACCAGAACAGGCTCAAATAAATTCATTTAAACTCCACTCAGTACACATTGAATAATCGAAAATAATTCAAAAGACAACTTAAAATATGACATGCCATAGAGCAGAGAAAATGTTATGCAAATATATAACCTTGAAAATCTTTATTCCTATGGGATGAAAAAATGGGCTTTGGAGATAAAATAACCTGATCATATAAATAGCAGTAAGTTTACCTTTGATTGCATATTATGCTTTAAATATATCTTTATATACCAGTGAATGTATACTTAATTATATAATAAGCTGAAAAATCTTTGCAATAGTTATCTGAGTCCAATCATCTGGTTTTCTGGGTCCAATCTTCTGGTTTTCTAGACCACTAAGCAAGGATTCATCTTTCTTATTATCATCTGTTTCCACTGTCTCTTCTAATTATTTTTCAAGATGGGATTCCACAGGCGTTGAGACCTGATAGAAATAGAATAGTTTATGTCAATCTACAGACTAAACCTAGGTTATTGTATTAGGTCTGGGGTGGTGGTGATTTTCCACAGCAGCCCTTGTAGTACTGTGCTTTCTTTTGATAGCTAAAAATGTGTATTGATAGCACATCAATGTTTCAGCTACTGCTTGTGCAACATCAAGACTATCCCTCCAACATTTCTTCCCTCACCTTCACCAGTAGCTGTGGCTGGGCAGCATCTTTGGGAGACCATGGCCAGGACAGTTGACCCAGGCTGACCAAGGAGTTATTCCATACCATATGACATCAGCTCAGCAATATAAACTTGGGGAGAGAAGCAGGAAGTGGAAGGCATTTGTGTGATTCACTTTTGCCTTCCAAAGCAATCGTTACGCATACCGCAGCACTGCTTCTCAAGATGTGGCTGGACATCACTGCTGATTGGAAGGAGAGAGTAACAGCTTGATTTGCTTTACTTTGCTTCTCATGCATGTGACTTTGCTGTTTCTTTATTAAACTGCTTTTATCTCAACCCATGAGGTTTCTATCTTACTTTCTCCCTTCCCTGCCTTGCTGAGGAGCGGGGAGTGGTAGAAAGGTGTGGTGGGCACTTGGCATCCAGCCAGGGTCAAACCACCACAGTTACACATTAGAAGATGTAGCTATACTGATTATTCTAATCTATCAGTTCCATGGTGATACCAAAGAAGAACAGTGAAGACTGTTGATTTAGTTTAATCTTCCCTTTGATTTATAAATAGGTCACTTTCCAGCTAAATACTCATTGCTGCACAGTTGTTTTTTTTTTATAGAATTTTAGATTTCAGATACCTCATGCATAGCATGTATATATTCCCGTCGATCAAGCTGTCAGTGATCTTTTAATTTTCCATTTTAGCTTTTATTGAAACATCTGTTTCCAAGGAAAATATCTCAAAATTGTTGTTACATAGATTTTTCAATATATTATGAAACTAGTTTCTTTTAAAAAGCTCAAAACCCCCTAAAACTTGGGGTTATGCTGAGATTTCAACAAGTCTGGTGAAAAAAAAACAAAACCAAAATTAAACCGATCTAGTAAAGTTATTTCTTCATAAGGTGTGGGCTCTCCTTTAGATTAGAACTGCAATACAGTAAGGCCTTTTTAGTACCAGTACATGAGGACAATACTTGTGTTACATTGATGCTGTATGACATTCCATAAGCTTCGTTTGTTTTTGAAATGCATCTACGTTCTTTCTACTATGTTATAGTAACATCAAAAACCAATTACAGATTAATATTAGTTTTCTGACATGCAGTTGTCAGAAAAAATAAGCTGGGATTCAAATTTTACATTACTATTTCTGTGAATATAGTTTAATGTATTCAGACCAGAGCATCGATTACTCCAAATGTGATACTTTCTACATTAAGAGGAAGGAAAAATAATTTATTTGTTCTCTATCAGAGGATTCTCTGGCACACTGAGTCTATGTTTTTATAAAATTCTCCAAACACATTATTAAGTTGTTGTTTGTGTATGGATTTGGTTATATACAAAGCTTGTACCTTTTTCACTGTGTATAAATGTATACATATATATATATAGACACATCTTAACCATACCTTTAGCAATATTTTCATTATTTAACATGCATGTCTGTGAAAAAATTGAAAAGTATTCATAATTCCTTGCTACCACATCCAGAAGTGCAAGTGCCTTTTAGTCCACAAGTAAAATTTAATTTAAGCAAGACACAACAGGAATTCAAGTAAAATTATTTTTCTCGTTTATCTTATGTCTCAGAGAATACCTGGTAAACTGAATATAATTGGATAATTTGGTTTTTATTTATGGAATAATTCCCTAGCATATCTTTGGGGTGTTTTTGTTTGTTTTTTTGTTTGTTTTTGGGTTTTTTTTGTGAAGCACTCAGTGCTATACAGAGTGCAAAGGTGAATGGAATCTTGCCATAAAGACTCAAAATAAATGGCACAAATCAGATAACAGCTGCATCAGGTTATCCTTAGACCTCCAAAAAGAGATATATCTTTTTATTCTTTTTTATTCTTTCTCCTTTTAATTTAACGAATAGACAACTCTGTTTTCTGTGAGATTTCCAAGATCTTTTTATAGAGGATGCAGCTGAATAGATTGATTTTGCATAGGACAGAAAATACGATTGGCACTTCACAGTTCAAAGCAAGTCAGTGCAACAGAAGTAAGTAAGTTCTGGAACAGGAGTAGAAGCCTTATGTAGTAGTCTTTCTCTTGGGACATTGAGCAAAATGATGAGAATCAGAGGACCTAGCAAAGACTTTTAAAAACAACATTGAGAAATGAAAACATGAACAAGAAGCATGTAATACCCTTGGTGTTTTTTATATGGTTTGTGTATATGAAAGTTTTGTTCTAAAACTAAGAAATACCCCTCTTAAAGTTGAGGCTATCACTGTTACTGTAAAAAAAAAGAAAACTAATTCCTCTTTCAAGAGGGTAGATATGGGTGGACAGGTAGATAAATAACTTGCAAAAGGGAAGAAAATGTTTTAAGAGTTCCTAACAACTAGACGGTGCTGTTTGTCATTTAAGGGCACATTAACTTTCTTAACTTCAGGGCATATTCACTTAAAGTAAAACTTTTACCTTTGGATACTTTCCATTCTGCAAAATGATTACAATCATATTTATGTTTGTCTGTGGAAGCATGTTACAAATATCAATTATTTAATGAAGCTAATGTCCTTTCAAGTGACAAAACACAAAAGAAATTTTAAATATACTTTTAACATAATATTTTTTTGTTTTAAAAAGTCCCTATGAACTTTTTCCTTTATTTATGCTGTTATCTATTTTATTTAAAGTAAGTTTACTGATCTTCATCAGTTTTATTCTATCTTCAATGGTATAAAATGACCTAGAATGCAATCTCCTTAATCATATGGTGTTTTAACTATTAAACCTCTTTTTCTGAGGCTTCTTCAAGTTTCTACTAATGCTCAGTCTCTATGTCTTAAATGATTACTATCATGAAGACTCAAAATGAGTGTTTAGAAGTCTAATTACATAGCTTATTGTTCTTATTAGAAAAAATAAGTCAGAACTTTAGATAAGTGTAGTCCTACCTTATACTGTATAGCGGCTGTGACTCGGTTAAAATTCAAGTATCAGAGTATGAAATAAAGCACTGGAGTCAACCAAAAGGTAGCCTAAAGATAAGTCTAGTTTAAAGAATAAAGAAACTTTATTACTATCAGACCTCACTTACCCAGGCTTCTTATTTTTATATTTCATATGGAAAGAGAAACACAAATCTTACTCCCGTAGCCTTTTTCAAAGATGTGAATCTCATGGATTTTTTTAAAAATAGCGTTGTTCCTAGCATGGAGACACATACATTTGCATGTGTTGTATCTTATAGTATATACACATCTATACCAGGGAATTTGAAATACATGTGATGGGTTCTTTTGAAAAACTGGAAAATTCTAAACTTCATTACATTTATTTGTTTACAACTAGCAATTTTCATACTAGATATAAATTCCACATGTTATTAATTATCATCACTGTCTATATAAAGTTTTTTGCCTTTATCACGTTTGTCTTAAATTAGCTGTGAGAACACACCATGATGATGTCATGTGGTTAGCACTGATGATTGGAATCAAGGTCAAATGTTTCGGGCTCAAGAGTTCCTCAGCAAGAGAAGTCAAAATGTAAGTGGGCTTCTCTTTTCTGACTTTCTTCTATTCTCTGATTCTCCTCCCCTCTACTCTGCCCTCATGAGACCGAATCTGGAATATTGTGTCTAGTTCTGGGCCCCTCAGTTCAAGAAGGACAGGGAGCTGCATAAAGGGTAGGTGTCAGATGGAGCTAGGCTCTTCTCAGTGATGTCCAATGATAGGACAAAGGGCAATGAGTTCACTGGAACATAAGAGGTTCCAAAGAAACACAAGGAAAAATTTCTTCACTGTGAGGGTGATGGAGAACGGGAACAAGCTGTACAGATGGGTTGTTGAGTCTCCTGTGGAGACATTCAAAACCCACCTGGATGAGTTCCTGTGTGACCTACTCCATGTGGTCCTACTCTGGCAGGTGACTTGGACTAGATGAGCTTTCAAGGTCCCTTCCAATCCTAATGATTCTGTGATTCTGTGATTTTTCTTACCAATACCTGATTTTTTAATGCTATCAAAAGAGAAGATACAATCTGCTCTCTACATTGTTTGTCTTCTATTCTTTTGTGTTGTCAATCACCATTTTCCTTCAGCAGCATGCCCTGCCCATTTATAGTCCCTTGCTCTGTTCCTCTTTATCTTGCAGCTTTCAGTTACTTGATTGCATCATATGTGCCACTGCATCTCTCTTTGCTCCATGGATGGTCATATCAGTCACATGCATACATAACACATAAGTGTTGCCATGCTATTTCTATCTATGCCATCACAAGTGGTACAAAATATATACTGTAATTTATTATATTTCCTCAATACATTTGTATTTAGATTAAAAGCAAGTGGTCCTTCTGAATATATTTATAATTTATAGATTCCATAGACCTCTGTTTGGCATACATATATATTGTAAAGAGGTAGCCCACATTCAAACTTCATAGTGAAGAATCTCTTTTTATGCTTTTAGACTTATTTGAAATAAGTCAGGAGGGAAAAAAAGAGAATTTATGACCTTTGCAAGAATAATTAGGCAACATAGGAAGACTAGTTGGAGGCTTTGAGTTTATGCAGTAAGAAAATTTGAACGGCCAAGGCAGAGACAGATGTTAAGCTGGCCACTACTGTAAAAGGCAATAGGAAAAGTTTCTATAAAAATATTAGCATCAAAAGGAAGGCTAAAAGGAATCTTCCCCTTTAATACATGAAGGAAGAAACTTAGTGAACAAGGATGACAAAAAGGCTAAGGTACCTAATGCCTTCTTTGTGTCTTTCTTCGATGCTAAAACCAAACCTCTGTGCATTCATTCACCTGAGACAGAAGACAAGGACAGGGGACAGAATGAGGCCCTCTTAACTCAAGGGGAAGTGATGCTGCTCCACCTCAACACACACAAGTCCATGGGGTCAGATGGGATCCATCTGGGAGTATTGAGGGAGCTGGTGCTTGCCAAACCGTTTACGATATCTACCAGCACTCCTGGCCCACTGTGGAAGTTCCAGCAGACCAGAGGATGGCAAATGCAACTTCCATATACATGAAGGGCTGGAAGAAGGGTCATGGGAACTACAGATGTATCAGCCTGACATCAGTTGTGGAGAAGGTTATGGAACACACAATCCTGAGTGCCATTGTGAGGCACATACAAGATAATCAAGGATTCAGGCCCAGTCAGTATGGCTTTATGAAGAGCAAGTCCTGATTGACCAACCTGATCTCCTTCTATGACAAGATAACCCACTTAGTGGATGAGAGAAAAGCTATGGCTGTGGTCCTCCTGGATACAGTCTCGCACAGCATCTTCCTGGAGAAACTGTCTTCCCATGGCTTGGATGGACACATTATTTCTTGAATGGAAAACTGTCTGAATGTCTAGACTGAGAGTGTTGGTGAATGGAGTTAAGTCCAGTTGGTGGCTTGTCATCAGCGGTGTTCCCCAGGGCTCAGTGTCAGGGCTTGTTCTGTTTACCATCTTTATCAATAATCTGAATGAGGGGACCAAGTGCACCTTCAGTCAGTTTGCTGATGATAAACTGGATAGAATTGTAGGTTTACAATCTTTTTAGAGGGATTTGGGCAGTCTGGAGAGGTGGATCAAGGTTCAACAAGCAAAGTGCTGGGTCCTGCACCTCAGGCAACACTATAGGCCTGAGGATATGTGGCTGGAAAGCTGTCAAGCGGAGAAACACCTGAGAGTGTTAATTGACAGACTGCCGAGTATGAGCTAGTAGTGTGCCCATGTGGCCAAGAAGGCCAATGGCATCCTGACTTTTATCAGAAATAGTGTAGCTAGCAGGATCAGGGAAGTGATTGTCCAGTTTTATTTGGCATTGGTGAGGCTGCACATTGAATACTGTGTCCTGAGACAGGCAACAAAGCTTGTGAAAGGTATAGAGAACAAGTCTTATGAGGAGTAACTGAAGGAAGTTTGAGGGGAGACATGATCACTTTCTACAACTACCTGAAAAGAGGTTTTAGGAAGGTGGGTTTTGGTATGTTATCTGAAGTAATGAATACCAGGACAAGAGGAAATGGGTTCAAGGTGCACATGAGGAGGGTTTATACCTGAAACACTGGAATAGTTTGCCCAGTGAGGTGATGGTGATGATATCTCTGGAGATGCATAGATGATGTGCTTAAGGACATGTTTTAGCAGTGGGCTTGGCAATGTAAGTTAGGGGTTGAACTCAACAATCTTTTCCAAACCAAGCGATTCTACGATTCTATGACATTCCCTTTGTCTAAAAAATTACAGCAATATGAAAGAGGTAAATATTCTAGAACTGTGCTTCACTCTTTCTGCCTCCTGTTCTTAATAATAAAAGTTTTCAAATGCTTGTACATGTTGATGAACTCCAAGTTCCAGATTTCAGACCACAACCAGTTATAAGGTGCTTTATATTCAGCCAGTACTATTAAAAGAGTTTCTGTTAAATCAGTCATATCTTATGAAGGCAATTTATAGCGCCCTCCTCCAAGTGTAGAAATGATTTACAGTAAGTATCTTTACCTCATAAAATAACTAAATGAGTTTTCTGCTTCAAAAGTACTTAAATCATGCTACTTTCTCCATTTATGAAACAATTTATGTTCTCAGACACACAAGCTTAAAGGCATCAAAATCTGTTAATTGTGGTATCTCTTTTTACGTGCTCTTTATTTATGTCCCTATTCGACTTAATGTTTCTTTATTGTCTTATAAAACTGTTTTTCACATTATGTTTGTATTTATTGTAGAGAGTCTTATCTACATCACCATTATTGTTAATTAATTGGGAATTGTATGGTTTGCTATGCCTTTTAAGAGTTTCCTTTCTAATGAATGACCTTTCAGGAAGAAACATTAGTGTAAATTGTAGCATATTTTAAAGAGTATTTGTAACAGCAGCTTTAACTTGTTCTTGTAAAAAAATGAGTGGCTTTATACTCCTTTTCTTGTGAAGTAATTAAATTATTGTAGCATTATTGGAATACATCCAAGAACAAAATCTTCTTGTGTTTGTTCTTCTGCAAATATTAATTAAATACAGACTCTACTGCAGAATGCAGACATGGATGGAAAAAAAGTAAATTTCTTTTCTTCCTTCATTCTGAAGACAGAAACGAGAGCAAAAACATACTAAGTGATTTGTCCAAGGTCATGTTTTAACAGGACAGCGTTGGCTATTCTGAGTCCCACTTTGTTGATTTATTTAGACCACCCTTTTGTTTTAAATGTTCTACTACGTGAATTGTTGATTTTATCAAAGGAAAATTTGTGGCTTCATGAAGCACATGAAATGTGTTGTGTGGCTCTATAATAGAATTCTCAAGCACAGTGCTGTCTAGCTTTCCTGCCCATTTTTCTGTACACTGAAGCTCAACATGCCTATATAGAGGCAATCAGTCTTGTGAAATATTTTAAGCCATAGGTCTTAATCAATGTCACATATTGAACAATGTTTAGAAGCACATTAACTTGTAGGAGTTCACAAGCTTACTGTATATATACGTACAGAGAAGACATATAGGCATAACAAACAATTTCGTTAACTGTACTATCTCAATGGTAAGAAGAAAGCAAAGAGGTTCTCTGCAAAGCGTCTGTATCAAATGATCTTAAGGCTCATAAAATATTCATTCATTAATTATTCATTCACTTTAACAAGTGAACAAATAAGATTCAGAACATCTTTGCCAGAAGTGCAAGGGTTTAACAGGTCCAAGATACAATCCTTTGAAACACTTGGGATTTGCTCCAGGCAGCTAGATACTAGATGAAACTTTGTTGGCATCAGTGATGTAAGACCTGTTTGTGCACATGAGTATTCCTGTCCTTTGAACAAGTATGTGCTCTTCCCATATTGTAGGAGACTATACCTGCTTGTCTGGTTGCTTTAGATCTTATCAAGTTAAACAGGAGGTGCTTGCATGAGACTTTTCAGGTATGACTGGCTAAGTTAATCACCAGATAAAGTAATCTGACTTACTGCTAGTTCTCTTACAGGTAAAGATTTCTTCTATGAAGAACACCAGGTAACGTGGCACAGACAGGATAGATTGAACTGAAGGTCAACTGAGGCCCATAGGGTCAAAGGTTTAGCATGGTTGTCTTGTTGTAATAAAGGGATGGTGTTACAGTGTCTCAAGTCTGGTGAGTCTCTCTTGTCATTATTCCTGATCTGTAGAATAAGCTCCAAGGTTGTAAGAATAGTTGGGGGACACAACACTCCTTTTAACGGCTACGCGAATCTGACATATTGGCAGACTTGCATGTGGATGTTTTCACCATTGACATTCTTCCTATACAATGTGAAATATACTGTTAAAGCCACCTCATAGTAGACAAATACTAGAGGAATTCTACAGGAAAAAAAAAAATCAAAATCACTTCATTTTAGAATTTCTGAGTATAAACAAACATTTCTCCTTTCATACACTCAATATGATATTTATAGGTATGGATATTGCTACAGTAGTGATACAACTAGGGGAAGGGAGGAGAAGTTGAAGGGAAAGAGACTGTAAGCACTTAACAACTCAGTTATTCATGAGTGAAATATACTGACATCTTGCTATTGTATCATTACCGTGTTGTCACTGTAGATACCTCTCCAGGATGTGAAAAACATTAAGGAGTTGTATGCCTGAAAGTAAGATTAGTACTTTGTCTTTATATTTATTACTGACACAAAATGGTTCAATTTTGAGAAACATCATAGCTATACTTTTCAAAAAGATTTGATGTTTTGTCAATATCGATTCAGACTTCTCAGTGTCAGTGGAGTAAAAAATAATAAAGTTCTGTTGCTGCAGGGACATGAAGAAAAGATGTTTGATTGGTTCTTCCATTATCCAATGACAGCTATTATGGAGTGAGGAATAAAAATGGCAATTATATTCTTACTTTATAGAGGAAAAAGAAGAAAAAAGAAACTCTTCTAAGATTTACAGAGTTGACATATGAAAGCTGATATATGCTGGACACAGGAACTGCAATAATTGATATTACAGCCTTGTTTCGAGAAGTACAGATATTTAGCCATAATATTTGTGTTCAGCAATTAAAACTAATATGAAGTAGTGTTTAGCTGTATTGAACAAATGTGTCCAAAACCAGTATGCACATTAGGAAATGGTACAGCTGTGCAAACATTAATGTACAAAATAGATTTAAAGAGAGAAAAAAACCTGCACACACTTTTTTAATGTTTCCTTTTTGCTTAGATTAAATTTAATGACAATAAAATGTTTTCCAAACACTGAAACACAATATAAGGTGTTACTTATTTTCATACCTACATATAATAGTTGTTCAGTGCTGTTTTGGATTTTTTTTCCCAATACTTTCCATTTTCACACACACATTTCAGAGACAACACATTGCGCAAAACTTCTTTTTCAACCTGACAGAAAAAAAATTGCTCTGGATTTTTTAAACTCTAGCAAATGTAACTTTCATTTCATCAAATTGCATCTTATTTTGATAAATAAAGTTCAATAATTTATGATGTTTTTGACTTTAGACATAAAATCAATGATAATATAAATGTTTTTAATTTGGAACAAACCTCATCTTCCAATTCCGCAATAAATAAACCCCAATAACATGGTTGAGTCTTTTTCTTTTTTTAAGATAGCCTCCAGGTATGCAGTAGAAAATGGAAATAAGAATATGTTAAATGTTCTTGTTTCTCGAGACAAAGCAAAATTACTTTGTGAAATCGTTTTTTTAATTCTACTAAAACATCACCTACGGCTGCAGTTTTACCTTGAAGTTTTGTTTATTTGGGTATTTGAGTGACAGACTTAATTTTTTTATAGTTGGTTTAATTTTATTTGTATATCAATGCAATGCTGAAAAGAATTCCTTAATACAGGTCTGTTGATTACACATCTGCATCAATAAAAGACAAATTTGATAAATTGTTCTTTATTTCTCAAGTGTTCTAGCCAAAGACAATAGCAATGTTGAGTAACGCTCAAGCTGAAAGACAAATCAGAGAAGACAATCTGCTTGTTATTACCAAATATTCAGGAGTCATCTCTTTCCATAAACCATATCTGCCTTCGTACAACAGTGCAATTTCTACTCTTTTGGGTAGCTCTTTCCTACTTTTGGTAACCTACAATGTCTGCTGTTATAATTTGCATTAAATATCTTCCCGGGTGGATAACAGAAACTCTCATCTGGTAAAACTTCTAATATACTAAAAAGATTCTCTCAAATCTTGAATGATTTTCCGCACTCTGGATCTTAGACTGTCTCTGCTTTACTGTTAGCATATGCTAGCCTTCCAGCTTCTCACTAGGCTCGTTAGACCTTTGGATCTGTTTCCCACTGTGTGCTGGGTAAGTCACAGATGGATGATCTATGTCAACTGGACAGTCATCAAGTACATATGTGCTCTCAGGGAGAAAATGTATAGTCAAATATTATGTCACAGTGTCTCTTGTTGATCTTGCGGTAGCACTTCAGTTAACATTGTAGCACTACCTCTCTTTAAATGGTAGTTGTTTTCACTTGTTCTCATGGAAAAATGCTTCCATGAAGATATCTGAACTTCCTTTTGCTAGATGTTTGTTGAACTTCCTCAGACTAGGCTGTAACCAAGGCTTTATGATTGGTGACATTGTGGTGGTAGATAGAAGCTTAAACTTATATTCTAATAATACATCTAAATTATATGCTGCACAATTTAACTGAAATGTTGTAACTAGACCAGGAACATAGAAGAAAAGCAGGAAGCATGCTTCTGATTTCTAGCATATACAGTCAAAAGGTTTTTATAACAGACAGCAAATGATAGCAGCTGTCATGTGTGCTACAGGTCTTACTAAGACCCTATGAACAATCTAAAACTATTAATAATTCTACAGTAGGAACAGCAGTTTATTACATTTTATCAAGTTGAATGTGTCACGTCCTGTATCTTCAGAAAAGGAAAATAAAGGTGAAGATAGATAACAATCAGTAGAATAACAACAGAGAAGAGTAAACAGCAAGTTCTACAAAATATTCTGTCAAGGAAATGCATAATAATTGTCATTTTGCAATAGATAACATAGTTCAACATCTGATCTTTAGTGGTAAACACCAAATAACTTGAGAAAAATGAGTGTGTGAGGATGACACAACAATTTTTGATATTTTTTTCCTTGAGTTTCCCAGTGATATGTCCTAGCATATTTTCTTATTTTATGAAAATAGGAAAAATATTTATTTTAGGTAAATTCTTTCCATTTTAATTAGAAGCTCCCAACTGTCTATAAAAATACTTAAATACAATTATATGTATTTGAATTCTATATTAGCTAGCAGCTGACCAATTTGCTGTCACATTTTTAATAAAAATTTCTTTATGACATGAGAGAAATCTAATTATCTTTTGGGATGTTTTTTTTTTTTTTTTGCCAGAATCTTGTAATGTCTTGCACTATATATACAATTCTTTAACCAGTGTATGTTAGAACTACTAAAAAGCCCTTCACTTCTCTGTTTCTTCAGTTCCCTTATTTTGACCCTGGAATTTGAAATATATAAAACTATCTGGTTGGGTTTTTTCACTTAAGATGACACACAACTTTTCAGAAATATAGACCTGTACTTTTTGAGACTTTTGTTTTCCATAAGGTACCTTGGACAGAATATATTACAAAGTTGTGAAATATTTTGAAACTACACAAATGCTAAGCTAATAGCAAGAAAAGAATCAAAATCTGGTCCTTTTCAGAACAGAAAGTCACTTTTGTTCCTTCTTGACATTAAACAAGCATGTAGAACTACCTTAAACTGTTAATGAGTTATATTATTTCCTTCCATTTAGTAAATAATTTGGTAAATAGTTATTACAACCCTTTATAAGTATTACACTAAAGTTTAATAAAATAATTATTCTTATCTCCAAAACTACAAGTTAGTCTTAAAATATAAAGTATTAAAAGCCCTGAATGATGGACCAAATCTCAAAAACCTGGGATGATTACTCACAGTCACTAGTCACCATGTGTAATTTGCTGAGCAGAGCCATCAGAGTCTGTATTTAAAGAAGGCAAGAACTATGTTTGAAAGCTGGTTTTAATTTGTTTCCTAACAGAAGTTAAAACCTGTTTAGTTTGTCAGTGCAAATAATTTTGAGGCCCCAATTCAGATGGAAATGTGACTATTTGATACTAAAGTGTATATGGTATGAATCCTTCCCCCCTTGGTCTTCACTGTCATACAAGACATCTACTTGCAAGACACAGGCAGCAAAAATACTGACTGAATAAACTCTTAGCACACTGTGCACTGGAAAAGCTCCATCCTTCCATCCTCTTCTATCAATAAACAAAGCCTGCAAAGAACAAGGGGGAATGTCAGCTGAAAACTTTTCCATGTATTCACTGGAAATTAAATCTACATGCAAATTAGTATTTCCAAGGAATTTTTCATTAATTTTCAAAATGAAAATTGTCTTTTTAGAAATCATAAATAGATTCAAGGATTTGAATCCTTTACAAAAAAAGCCTTCTAAATTGAATAATATAATCAATCTTTCCTCCAATTTTGTAATGTTTGATTGGAAATACCATTTCCTAAGAAACTCTGATAGTATTTCCAATTACTTTTTTTTTCTAATTTGTTTATTGGAGAATTTATCTCCTTATGCTCTGTGCATTAATGCAATTTTCCTATGTTTTGCAAGAAAATGTGTGATCTTCCTTATTCTCATGCTTGAAATAGCATCTAAAGTGTTCATACTGCCAAATATTTTCTTATTCTGTTCATTAATGCACTCAGTTCATGTGGACCGAGCATACTTATCAGTGTTTTCACCTGCCAGAATGTGACTGAATGAATCAAGATGAGTGACTGGCCCAGTTTTGGATGGAATAGAGTGAATTTACTTCATAGTAGCTAGTATGGGGCTATGTTTTGGATTTATCCTGGAAAAAAATACAGAGATGTTTTCATTACTGCTGAGCAGTGCTTGCACAGAGTCAAGGCCTTTTCTGCTTCGAACCCACACCACCAGCAAGTTCGCTAGGGATGCACAAGAAGCTGGGAAGCAACACAAGTGGGACAGTTGATCTCAATTGACCAAAGAGATATCCCATACCATATGATGTCATGCTCAACATATAAACCTGGAGACCGTTCAGGGTGATGATATTTGTCTTCCCAAGTCACAGTTACACGTGGTGGAGCCCTGTTTTCCTGGACATAGCTGTTCACCTGCCTGCTGATGAATTCCTTGTTTTGTTTAGCTTGAGTGTAAGTTTGTGTTACTTATTAAACTGTCTTTATATTAACCCCTAAAGGGATTTTTCTCACTTTTACTCTTCCAATTCTGTTGTCCATCTGACATTGGAATGGGAGGCAGTGAGCAAGCAGCTGTATGGTGCTTTATTGTCAGCTGGGGTTAAACCACGACTGAAGTGTGGAACAGCTTCTGTTGATGTCTGTTTTTGCTGTAGCTGATGGTATTTTGTGTTTAATAATGACAGTATTTATTTTCAAAATAAATTTTCTATGCATGTTCAATGATTTTTTAAGAAAAAAAAACAAACAAATAGACTCAAAAGATACTCTTGCCATACTTATTATTAGTGTCTGGTCTTTGATCTATGGCATGAATGTATAGAATTTTTTGCCAGTAGAAATAGAGTAGCTCTTCTTTATTTCTGTTTAACTCTTGTTACATATGGGGTGACATGGGGAGAATGGGCCAGTCTACTTGATAGTGAGCAACAGAAGATTTCAAATAAGAACTCATCAGCTCTATCAGAGGACATCCTAAAGGTCAAATGATTACAGGTGAAACAGGCAAACCTACAGTCTTTAGTGACCCTTCTGAAACGCAGAGCAACCAATTTGATCTGCTTCTTTGACAAGGTGACACACTTAGCAGATGAGGGAAAGCCTGTGGATGTGGTCATCCTGGTCTTTAGTAAAGCCTTTGACACAGTCTTGCACAACATCCTTCTGGAGAAATTGGCTGCCCACAGCTTGGATGAACATACTCTTTATTGGGTAGAAACTGTCTAGATGGCTGGGCACAGAGAGTTGTAGTGAATGGATTTAAATAATGGATTTAAATCCACTCGGTGGCTGGTCACCAGCGGTGTTCCCCAAGGCTTGGTGTTGGGACCTTTTCTGTTCAACATCTTTATCAATGAACTCGATGAAGGAGTCAAGTGCACTCTCAGCAAGTTTGCTGATGACACCAAGCTGGATGGGAGTGTTGATCTGCTTGAGGGCAGGAAGGCTCTTCAGAGAGATCTGGACAGGTTGGACAGGTGGGCTGAGGCCAATTGCATGAGGTCAACAAGGTCAAGTGATGAGTCCTGTACTTGGACCACAACAACCCCATGCGACGCTACAGGTTTGGGGCAGAGTAGCTGAAAGTCCTGCAGAAAAGGACTTGGAAGTGTTGACAACTACTGCACGTGAGCCAACAGTGTGCCCAGGTGACCAAGAAGGCCATTTGCATCCTTGCTTATATCAGAAATAGTATGACCAGCAGGACCAGGGAAGTGATTGTTACCCTGTATTAGACACTGGTGAGATCACACCTTGAAAACTCTGTCCCTGTCCTGAGTGCCCCACACAAGAAGGACATGGAGGTGCTGCAGCATGGCCAGAGACAGGCAACGAAGATGGTAAAGGATCTGGAAAACAATCATTATGAAGAAAAGTTGAGGAAACTGGGGTTGTTTAGTCTGGAGAAAAGGAGAGAGCTTATTACTCTCTACTCTAGTGAGGTGGAGGTCAGTCTCTTCTCCTAAGTAACAAGTTATAGGATAAGAGCAAATGGGCTCAAGTTGCATCAGGGGAGAGTTAAATTGGAGATTAAGAAGAACTTCTTCACTGAGAGAGTTGTAAACTACTGGAACAGGCTGCCCAGGAAAGTGGTTTGGATCATCATCCATAAAGATATTCAAAAGACACGTAGATAAGGTGCTGAGGGACATAGTTAAGTTTAGTGACAGACTTTGCAGTGTGAGGTTAGTGGTTGGACTCGATGATCCTAAAGGTCTTTTCCAGCCAAGGTGATTCTATGATGCTATGAAGAGTTCACATCACAGAAGATAAAGCAGAACAAGAAGATGAGCTTTTTATGGTTTATGGTTGCCACTATCACTGACTACTTAATTAAATTTAGGCACATCTAAATAAAATCTTTAAAGAAAGACATTGTATTACTAGTATTAATGAGTGAAAACATGAGCCTTGGATTCATAGTATGGTGTTACAGCATTGGCTGTGTGCCCAGATGCCCACCAAGTAGTTCTATCACTCCTCTTCCTAAACTAGAAAGGAGAGAGAAATATAATGAAAGATCCACAAGTCAAGAATAAGGACAGGATGATCACTCATCAATTTGTGTGATTTAGCAATCATGGACAAAATAGATTAAAGTTGGGGAGAATTGGTTTCATTTATTAATGAACAATCAAGTAGAGAAGGGAAATGAGAAATAAAACCAAATTTCAAACAGCTTCCCCCACTTCTTCCTCTTACCTGGACTCTTCTTCCTTCCCCTCCAGCAGTGCTTGGGATGGGGGATGGAGGTTGTGGTCAGTTCACTATAGATGGACTTTGCTGCTGCTGCTTCTCAGGGGGAGGCCTCGTCACACTTCCAGCTGCTACACTGTGGGGTCTCTCCCATGGGATATAGTCCTCTGTGAACTTCTCCAGTGTGAGTCCTTCCCATGAGCCACAATTCTTAATTAACTGCTCCAGCATGGCTTCTAGCCATGAAGGCAGCTCTTTACACACTGCCCGGACTTGAGTCATTCATTGGGAGAACAGTCCTTCAGGGACAGACTGCTCCAGCCTGAGTCTCTCACAGGATCACAAGTCCTGACAGCAAACCTACTCTGGTATGGGCTCCTCTCTTCCCACGGGCTCCCAAGTCCTGCCAGGAACTTGCTCCAGGGTGGCCTTCCTGCTCCAGTCACAGTCACCTTTGGGCATTCACCTGCTCCGGTGTGGGGTCCTCCAGAGACTGCAAGTGGATCTCTGCTCCCGTGTGACCTCCATGGACTGCATGGGGACAGCTGCCTCACCATAGTCCTCACCACAGGTCACAGAGGAATCTCTCTTCTAGGGCCTAAGCACCTCTTCTCCCTCCTTCTCCATTGATCTTGGTGTCTGCAGAGACATTTTCACATTCTTACTCCCTGTTACTTTTACCTTTTTGCAATTGCACGGCAACTTCTTCCCCTTCTCAAATATGTTATTCACAGAGGTATTACTTTAGTCGCTAGTTGGCCAGGCCTTGGTCATCTGTGTGTCCATCTTAGAATTAACAGGCAATGACTCTGTCGTATACAGAAGAGGAAGCTTTTGGCAGATCTTTGTTTAAAGAAGATAGCTCTGTAGCCTCTCTACTACCAAAACCTGCCCCATGCAAAACCACTACACATGGTATGATATTTTCATCTAAGAACACTTGTCAGTATGCAAAAAGCATATTTTGATATCTAATAAGGCAAGCAGCAGGATGTATTTTCTTTGTCTTTTCAATAAGCAGTTTTTTAACAGTATGCTGAAGTAAGATGCCACAACAGCTCATCTTCCATGCAAACAGAAACTTCTGCACTGCAGATATCAAACAGACAACAGCTGTACTGAATAAAACTTGTATCAGAAAATGAATTAATACATTTATAATACATTTTAATGGAAAATAACAGTTTATAAACCCAGGAAGATTGTTATTCCTTCTGACTTTTTATAAGAAGAAAATTAACACATTCTATGCATTACTATTTTTATTAGTTTCATGTAAATTTAGAATGCCATATTTCACATTTCAGTAAAACTATTCAAGGAGAGAAAAATTTCTCTAAAACTTACGTAGGACATGACGTATAATAACAGGTCATAATTTCTTCAAAAACTGTCTGTTGCACAACACTGATGAAAAATACGACAATATAATATTAAGAAAAACAAGCCTGCAATTAACACAAAACAATGCCTGATGAGATTAATATATTCATCTGTTATGCATTTTTTTCCTTAGCTAAGGCTCTGACCTCTGAATCTTAAGACTGGTGGGCGATTCATCATAGATATCTCTCTAATACCATATGTAATAACACTTTCCTTATTTTTCCACTTACATAGTCATTTAAGATTATATACAACTGTTCCATATATTGCAGAAAGATATTTTCATTACAATATATTATTTAATTGTCATCTCTCTGCCAGGTCAGCGACAACATGTTTCCCATTGCCCTATTGATTAGTCAGTGTGAAAATGTATAACTTTAACACATTTTTTACACATCTTACGATCTTTTATTGTTTGCTATACAGAGCCCTTTACAAAGCTTAGTTTTATTAATGTGTGCTGAGAAAGAAACTTAGGGAAACTCTGTTTTAATGCCTATGTCATGATACACGTGATCTTATAAAATTCAAAATGTAAGCATTGTCATGACTTTGTAATGCTTCTTTTCTATGTGAAAGTTTTGAGAGGAGAAAAATGTCTGAAAATGTGAAAAAGAATGGGGCCATTGTGGGGCTTGTTTTGATATTTTTGTAGGTTGTCTTCTGAGGCAGATGTAAGTGGTCCACTGAATTAATGGAGTTAAACAGATCTCTAAAGTGCATAAGGAGCACTTTTGTCAGTATAAGGTCATAGAACTCATTGGATGACATAGTGTCACCAGTAGATAAAAGTAATAAGTGCTGAGAACTGCAGCAATGAGTCAAACACAAATATTCATTTCAAGAACATAGCTGTAGGTCACGTAAGAAAATAAAGGTGAACGATTTGCATAGCTTTGTCTACAACTAAAATTTCACTGATCTATATTACTTAAAGCAAAAGAAAACAAATATATGAGACACACACTGGGCAAAACTTATCTTTTTTTTTTTTTAAGTAAACTTACGATCACTGAGAATAAAGTGACCTTTGCAAGTCATCTACTACAGAGGCAGACACAGGTGTTATTTTTCATTATTTCTGTGCACTGACAGATACAAATCGGCCATAATCATTGTTGAAGGCACAGGTGTCCTTAAGTTTAGCCTTGGATTAAGCAATATTCCACCTTGCCCAATGTGAGCTGGAACAGCCTCAAGTAACACTCATTGACATTAATCAAACACGCTTTGGGCTAATGCATGCCGAGCACTGTCCTACTCGTGCCTTTCTCAAGTGTATCATTGTTGCTGATTTTTCTGCTCTGAGAAATTGAGAGTCC
This sequence comes from Urocolius indicus, assembly GCA_013401255.1. Taxonomy (NCBI): domain Eukaryota; kingdom Metazoa; phylum Chordata; class Aves; order Coliiformes; family Coliidae; genus Urocolius; species Urocolius indicus. The sequence goes on from WBNH01004909.1 coordinate 19,367, forward strand.
TAAAGCCTATGCAACAATAGCACAATGATTAATAGAGGTTTTCTTGAGCTTGATGTTTACATCAAATTCATTTGTGAAGTTTAGGGGATGCACATGCCACCTTCCTGGCCCTGAAGGGGCAGCAGCTGGTATCAGTGAGTGCAGCTGCCAGGTCTTTTGTGCCAAAAGGGAGGAAACTGCTTCCAAAGGGCCTCTGCCTTGTGAAGGCTGCTCACACCACAACCAGCAGTGTGCGGCCAAGTGGGAACTTGGAAGTAATATCGCAGTGCTGCTACTCCATTCTGGTTTGAACAAACTGACAAGACAATTACTGTTTAAGAGAATTTTGACCTTCAGCGACTAATGCAACTAAGGGGTGCCTGAATTATCAGCCTAAGTTCTGCCCTGAGGTTTAATTCTGTGTCCATTTCTTATGACGATTATGAAGGACTGTGAGGTGGTGAAGGACTAGAATAGAATATTTTCATGCTCATATGAAGTCAACACACAGACAGACTCCAGCCAGAACCAACCTCAGGACTGACAATAAAATACAGGGACAGAATGTAAGTAATTAAAATAATTATGTATGATGTTGTTTCATATGCATAGAATGTATCTTCCTGATGAATATAGCATACTTGGTAAGTTTTTTTATAAATCTCTCTTGAATAGACAAATATGAAAAGTATTTGAACATTTATGATGCAGAAATACACCTTACTGGTAAAAAAGTGAAAACTTGGTAAGTTATAAATGGTAGATGCAGCATAAGCAGAATAGTCTCCCTGCTTTTACAGTTTACAGAGAGACATGGACCCTCTAGAGAGAATGTAAAATTTTATTCCTATGAAGTGATGTTCAAGGTGCTTGTCTTACTTTGGGGACCCTAGGGAGCTTATCCATGTGAACTGATTTCTTCAATGTAATATCTTTTTCTCTCCTGACCTCTCACCCTGAAAATAGTAATTACAGGTGAAATTTAGCTACATATGAAAGATCTGCTGGCAAATACCTAAGCACCATTAAATTTCACAATTTGGCTGGGGAAGGAGTAACAGATAGGAAATCTTAAGTGCCTACACATATCAAACTGTACAGGTTTTCATTGCCTTCTGAAAGGGAAGTGGGACAGTATGAGGGTTATGAGAATAACTTACACTAGTCTCTGTCTTTGTCCTTTTCCTTATATTTTTAAAGCCACAACAGACATTGGGGAGATGGAGTGGGGAACTTAGTATTAATATTGAATAATTTCTTTATCTTGTCAAAACGATCATTTAAAAGTCCAAGTAAAATATTGCATGCCAAAGAAAATTATGTGCCTCATCCTACATGACATTTTCTTCTTTGACTATTATTATTTCTTTTATTTCAAGTATCAGTAAAATCGGGTGTAGACTATAGCAACATGAAAAATCCAAAACATTTTTTCTCTTGTTCTCTTCACTCTTCAATGAAATTAGTCAGTAAATTTTACAAAAATTTGTCCATTGCTTGGCCAGTCTAAAATTACCCTAATAGTGAAGGAAAAAAATAGATGAAGAATTCAATGCTTATATGGTATTTTTCAGTCCTAATTTAGAGACATGCATTGTACCATTGATGTTTGTAAAGCAGCACATTCCCTCATGCTGGAATACCCGAATGTTGGTACATTTACCCATCTAATATACAAACAAACAAGAAGTGTCAGCTTGTTTTTGGAAGATGGTAACAAAAGCAATGAAAAATGACAACTTATAAATTTCCTTATTAGCATCTTGTACTGAGCCAGGATAGGATCTCACAGTTTGCTAGCCATCAAGCCACCATTCCCACTCCAATCTCCCAGTTTCCTCTGTGAGAGATGTGTTTGGGGCTGGGGCTGCTTGTGTGCAAGGGGCTTGGTGTGTGCACTGAGGGATACAGATCTGCATGAAGACCCTAGCCATGGCCAACCAGTCTGCAGGAGGCATAGCATTTCAGACAGAAGTTGAGAGATTGTTTACAATAGAAAGTGCTTTCATTTCTATTTTATTTCATTGTTGCTGGAATGGGAAAAATACATGCATCTCAAAGCCTAGTTCATGCTGTATTTACTTCTGCTACAAAGGTTGAAAATATTGATAGGCCACAAAGCTATTATTTGTTCTGATCTAATGCCCTACAAACTACAAGAAATCAAATTTTTAATTCTATCCTGTGAGAATGAAATTCTTAGCTTAAAACTTTTATCAGAAGGACTTGAGACCAGACCTGAAGATAACTGTATTACGCTTACTTCCTGGTTTATTTCACTTTTTTTTCAGACATGATTTGTGAATAAGCTGGCTCCAAAACCAACAAAAGAAACCAGCTAGATTTAAAAACACAGCAGAGACTGAAGGTGAATTACATTGTGAAGTACTTAAGATAGAAAAGCTCATTTTAATGCCACAGATAATCTTGGTAACAGGTAACAAATATTAACCTTTCACTCCAATGTCAATTGAGATACTGGCTGTTAAATGCATGTGAGCAAAGCCTGTAAGGCAGTTTTATGTGTAGGTCAGTATAAATGCTTTCAGGATCAATATGCTTTTGCAAAAGTTTGCTCACAGACTACTGATCAGACAGAGGGTAACAGTGCCCCTGTGTAATCAACCACATAGCCACAGAAAATCTGAGGGAGTAATTCTTCCTTAGGATCATTCTTCCCTTTTCAGCTTACTTTTTCCAGAAACACACAAATATGCTTGCATATATACACAAATAGTTACTCTCTTCTGGGATGCAAACTATCTGCTGTCATATTTCTTTAGTTAATTAAAGAGCCAAGAGAAAATGTTCACAGACCACCCAGCTACATCTTGTGTTTTTCTGATTCCAACTCTTGACTTTTCAGAGAAGGTAACTACATTAATTGAACACATTTTTTTTCCCTGAGACACACAGGAGATATAATATTTCATAATGTTTTTTGCAGGGTAGCAGAGGAGAGTCAGTCTTCAGTCCCTGGAAATCTCTGCAATGTAAGGATGATTTCCCAGACAGCATTCTATGGTGTGTATATCTATTTGTCTTTGGAAAGAATAAGCTATTTTTCTTTTTAACGTACTAATTTTTGTTGGATTTGATTAGTTGTTTTGTTTTGTTGTTTTTTTTTTTTAATTAAGGAGAGTTTGTGTTTTTCTGACAATAAAATATTTTTAACCTACAAAATCCTTTATTTTGAACTAGACACTTCATAGATATGCATCATATGTGACTGGTTTTTCAGGTCCAGAAAGAAGGTTTCTTGTCATGTCATTTACCTCTACAAAAATGGTTTGAGAGGTTAAGCTGCTTCATATCTAATTCACTAAGTTATAAGTATGGTATCAACTGAATGGGATAACAACTTCACAGCCTAATGTACTTTTCTGTATTCATGAAAATTAAGAAGTTGTTAAGATTAGAAAACAAAACAAAATGATGTAGACATTTCTGAGATCAATTACCTTTTACATAAAATTAATTCATAAAACACAACAAAATACATTAAACAGAGATTTACAATATAGTACTTTTGAGCATATTTTATTATTTCATCTATGGTTGATTTACCTCCTATCTGGGTGCTGATAATGATGCAAGTAAAATGAAGAACAGTTTTTAATCTACTCTTCAAGGAATGGAGGATGAAATTCTTTTAGTAGTCTGTTCCTGTAGATCTTAAGTGATGTTATTTGATTGCACTTATGAATAGTCCAGCAAATGCAATCTCTGATTTTGAAGTAGCCCTACACTGCTGTCTGAACTTTTGGCAAGGCATCTCATTCTGAAGTAGTAGCAAGGAAGATCTTAGAAAGTTTGAGTCAAAAGAAAAGAGAATGAAAGTAAAAGTAAATCAAATTAATTTTGTGTTTAGATATAAAATTATCAGAAATAATCTGATGGGTTTGTTTGTGTTAAGGACCACTGATTTCAGATAGCATTGACTAAACAATGCAGGATTTGGTCAGAAATGTATTTAAAAGCTCTTTAAATAGAAAGCAATTCATTGCAGGATGCAGCCTTTTTATGAAACTTTAGATTCTTTAATGGTTTTGTAAAATCTCTGCAAAAGGAATCTGTGATGAAAAAGCCTTTGGCTAAAATATGAGTGAATATTGGAAGCTTGCATCCTTCTAAACATCCTTTTTTTGGAGAGTAGCCTAACTATGCTAGAAAAGGAAAAAGTGATTGTGCTGTTTCACATAATGGGCAAATCAAACTGTAACACAAAGCAAACTAATAAACTACTACTTATGAAAATGAGAAAGGCTCATTTCTCCTCTCTTTCTCTTTTTCTACAGCCATGCTATTGCTTCCCATGTTCCAAATCTGATGCTTGCTAACATGGTAACACACACTTCTTCCCAACTTAGTTTTCTTACCGTTTAGTAACTGAAGGGGTTTTCCATCTGATCACTTGATTGCTACAGTCAGAACAAAAGAAATTATGGAAAACACAGAGAAAAATAAGGAGCCACTGTACCAGAATGATGCAGAAGTGGTGAGGCAATATCCTGAGACCCTACTCACAGCTGGAGGATGTCACTATAGGGCAGTACCAGAAGCAGCTCCCTCAGCCTTCTCCTGCCCTGCAGATGGAAACATATTACTGATTATTTTCAATTACTGATTATTTTGGCACGATGCTTAAGACTTGGAGTACAGTCACATGAACATAGACTGGCATGGTAGAAGTCAGCAGCTTGAAAAGGATCAAGCACAGTGTGCTGCTTCAGGTGCCTATTTGCCTACAGCATAGACATATTTCTGTCTATATCATCCTTTAAAAATGTTCCCTTCTGAGCTGCTAGATAAGGGCAAAAGGACAGATAGTTTCTTTGTTTTAAAAGTTTCATATTTTAGCAATTCTCCTGAGCAACAAAAGACAGGAATACAACTATGAAGCTGGTAAATACAGGACAAGATACTGGAAGACACCTCAGAAGAACTATAGGATGGACAGTGACCTGACATGAGCTCTAATGAGAGTTCAAGTACTGAGCTGGAAGAGGAAGAGAAATGAGCTTTCACACAGGTGTTCTGCTTTTCAGGTGACTGTATCAACCAGTTTTGGGAATGTCCATCTTTCTTGCCCATCTTTATCTTGGTCAATTGTATTCAGCTCTGTTGTCCCCCACATAAGAAGAACATGGACCTATTAGAGTGAGACCAGAGGAGTGGCACAGAGATGATTAGAGGGCTGGGGAATCACAGAACCTCCCACAAAGACAGGCTGAGAGAGTTGGGGTTGTTCAGCCTGGGGAAGAGAAGACTTCAGCAGCCTTCTAGAACCTGAAGGGAGCCTGTTGTTGTTTAGGTCCATCCAGGGAAAAAAGACCATGATCAGACTTAACTACCACAGACCCTGGAACTCCTGAAGGTCAAGGAGGGTTTAATTGCTGTTTATGATACCAGACAAAACAAAGAAGGCTACTCAACTTGGGAAAGAAAACAAACTTTAATTTAATCCATACCAAACCAAAACATAACAGAAAAAAATATACAAAGTAGGGTGAATGATGAAAGTGCAACCAGCCCTTTAATCCCCTTTCCTCCACCCCTCCTCTCTTCTCGGGATCAGAGCCCTGAGCCTAGTGTCATTAGCTCCTCCTCCCATAAGCGGTGACAGGGGTAGGGAATGGGGGGTGCAGTCAGTCCTTTCCTGATATCTCTTGCCGCTTATCACACTCCTGAGGAGAAGTGCTCCTCACCAGCCTTCCCTTGCTCCAGTTTGGAGTCTCCCATACACCGGTCAGCCCTGCACAGGCTGCTCCAATGGGATGCTGCAACCCCAGTTCATCTTCTCCAGGTTGAGTCTAAACTGCTCGCTCCCTCTGACCCAGGGTCTCCAGCTCTCACCTGCTCTGTGACGTGACTTCTATCTCTCATTCTCTCTGTCACGGAGTCTCTACCTCTTGTTGCAAGCTACAAGGATATCTCTGGTCCAGNCAGACTTAACTACCACAGACCCTGGAACTCCTGAAGGTCAAGGAGGGTTTAATTGCTGTTTATGATACCAGACAAAACAAAGAAGGCTACTCAACTTGGGAAAGAAAACAAACTTTAATTTAATCCATACCAAACCAAAACATAACAGAAAAAAATATACAAAGTAGGGTGAATGATGAAAGTGCAACCAGCCCTTTAATCCCCTTTCCTCCACCCCTCCTCTCTTCTCGGGATCAGAGCCCTGAGCCTAGTGTCATTAGCTCCTCCTCCCATAAGCGGTGACAGGGGTAGGGAATGGGGGGTGCAGTCAGTCCTTTCCTGATATCTCTTGCCGCTTATCACACTCCTGAGGAGAAGTGCTCCTCACCAGCCTTCCCTTGCTCCAGTTTGGAGTCTCCCATACACCGGTCAGCCCTGCACAGGCTGCTCCAATGGGATGCTGCAACCCCAGTTCATCTTCTCCAGGTTGAGTCTAAACTGCTCGCTCCCTCTGACCCAGGGTCTCCAGCTCTCACCTGCTCTGTGACGTGACTTCTATCTCTCATTCTCTCTGTCACGGAGTCTCTACCTCTTGTTGCAAGCTACAAGGATATCTCTGGTCCAGCATTGTTCTTCCTGGCTTTCTTTTCTGACTGTAAGGTCCATGCGGTCGCCTCCATCTTGCCCTCTCCTTTCCACCTCCTCCTATGCATTTCAAATTCCCATCCTTTAATAGCAATCACAGGGGCACCAAATTGGTCTGTCTGGACCGGAGCTGGATCTGAACCTCAGAGCTGGGAGAAAGTCCAAGAACTATTCATCAGGTCTGCACTGCAGCCCCCTCCTCCTGTTACCAAGCAAAAGTGACTCCTCACAAACCCATGACAGAGCCAACAAAAAAACCTGAGCAAGACCGTTTACACAGAAATGTAGTGATAGGACACTATGAATTGTGAATGGCTTTAAACTGAAGGGGAGGAGATTATTTAGAATTAAGTTCTCTCTTGTGAGGGTGGTGAGGCACTGAAACAGGTTGCCCAAAGAGGTGATGGATGCCCTGTTATTGAAAGTGCTCAAGGCCAGGTTGGATAGGGCTTTGAGAAACCTGGTCTAGTGGAAGGTGTCACTACCCATGGCAGGGGTGCTGGAATGAGATGACATTTAAGATCCCTTCCAACTCAAACCATTCTGTGATTCTATGATGATTCATCTTTCGAAAACTAGATGCTATAAATATAATTTCCATCTCAGATGTACCCCAAATCTCCAAGCTTTTGTATTTTTTGTTGAGATTCTGCAGTGCCTTATCTACTTTCATTTAAATACATAGATAAATTGTTTTTTCATCCCTTCCTAAACAGATAAAAATTGCTTTATCTTCACCTTAGAAACAAAATTACTAAGATTTATGTAAAAAGATAATAAAACATAAAAAAGGACCTGAAGCTATCTGTCTGTGGGGTAATTTAAACTCCACTTAGTCTTCAATAAAAACAAAACAGCACACCATAACCATTTACTGCATGTACTTTAACACAATTAGCAGTCTGAGTGCTCTGAAGACCGTCTGGAATGTGTTAACATGCAAGCTGAATTTCATTTTACAATGGAACAATGATCTTTCAGTATTCTTAGAGACACTGCAAGAGATTTAACGTTGCTTTTATGTGCATTTATAAAAGTATCTTCTCAATTATTAGTAAGATCTAAAATTCTACATCTAGCTGTTACTTCTTTACATTAAATATGTTGAACTAAATACAGCAGCCTTTTAGCTGAGGTATATATATATGTAAGTATATATAAATATATTGATTCAATTCAAATGTGTTCATGTCAATTATGAAGGACTAAATTTGCACTATATAAAAATCAATTCATGACAATGGGTTTGCAGTAATGCAGAATATATTCACATTTTATAAACTTACACATACAGATATTAGTCTAGATGATTTAATATTTCTTCCTTCAACAGAAAATATAAAACTATTCAGCTTTATAGCACTAGAGTAGGTTATAAAACTGTAAGAGATTCATTCCTTCTTTCTGAAATTAGAGCATAAAATCATTGTCCAAGCACAAATAAGTAATATCAGAGAAAAATATAAATAAGTGAGAATGGCAAGGCAAACAGAAGCTAAATATCTTCTTACACCTTGCCTTGGTTCTTTGTAGCCAAACCTTAGTTAGTGAATGTTCTTAAATCACTTAGAAAAAAGTCCTATTTATAAAAATACTCAATTTAAAAGAAAAAAAATCTTTAGCATGTCTAGTAACATAAGCAATAAAATACTTTGTGTTGGTGTTACTTTCAAAGAAAAAAGAAAAAAGCTAGCTGCTTCTATTAAAGGTCTAATTACAATAACTATTTATGTGTTTATATTTGGCCAAACTCTACTCGAGGCAATACATATTGCAGTCTATTGATGGCTTCAATAGAATTTTGAATGCTTTACTCATAGACACATCTTTTTCAAGAATAATCTTCAAAGATATAATCAGGTCAAGAGTAGGTGATGGAGAATGAAAACATACACGTTGGTTGCATTCTATTTCTAAATAGTTCCAGAAGTGAGGCTCTTTTCAGGAGGGAGATCTTTTTCACTTTGTTTTGTGAAGGGTGAGAACTTGATATTTGCTTGTCAAGGTCCTTCTTGGAGACTTTCACTGAAAGCAGTTCCTCAAAGCTAGAAGTTAGAATTTATGAGAATTTATTAAGGAAACACATATAATACATTTTAGATTGCTGTTTGTAAATATGTTCACTGCAATAGCTCTAATAAATGATAAAATGGTAGCATACTTATTCCAGAGATTCTTCAGCACAGAGAGAAAAAGTGCAATTCTTACCAAGAATGTGTCTCTGTCTTGGTGGAGGAAGAGGACAGCCCATTGGTTGTCCCATCTCAGTCTTCAGTCTCTTAGTCCCAGGTGCATATTTCTCCCTCTAAGTGGACTTGAGAAGAAACAGAGCAAAAGCCCTAAAAAAACTAAAATGCTAAAAAGCTTCACCTCCCTTTCCATGGGGGCTTTTATAAGTCAAATTCCTCTGCCCCCTTTGGGTGGAGAGCAGAGGATCATATGTTTAGCATGTACCTCTTTTTGATAATTTTCATTGTTAGGGGAGTAAATTTCAATATTCATTTCAAAATTAGTGAAGCAATTATCTCACTCTGGGCCTTGTTGAAAATGTTTTCAAGTTATTTTTCTTCTTGATCCCACAATTTATATCCAAAACATAACCATCTTGTCTCTGTAAGCCTTCCTCCCTTGGTAGTTTCTCCTGCTGATCTCTCACATCTCCACCTCCAAGGTCTGGATAAGCAGCTACTGACACTTTTAATCCTTTGTGTGAGATTCCAACACATCTTTACAGAGATAAATATTTTAGCAATCAACATATGTTTTCTTAGAATTTTGTGTGAACAGCTGTTTTGAAAACTTATATGAAATAAAAGATGCAGTGAAACTATGTATAGCGAAGTGAAACACTGTTAACAGCATCCTGGTTTCTTTTACATTCTGACATTTTAAAATTTTTTTTAAAGTATTATTCCAAGAAAAAATAGTGTAACAGTGTAGAGATTCTATTTTTTTTCCAAAATAATCAATCTGTTCATTTTCTGAATCAAATAATATTACAACTGGCTTTACTGTGTAAGGAGAATAAAATTGATGATAGCCAGAAGCCAGATTCTGTGCCAGCAGAAAGGAAGAGGAGAACTCCTCTCTGCATAGGGTTGGGAGAAACAACCTCATGCCTTCCAGCAGTCATCAAAATATTCTGGGAGCCTGGGGAAACACAGCATGGATAAATGGGACTGAATGAATCCTTTTGGGCACTCTGCCTGAAAGAAGTGAGTAGCTGTAAAGCTTGGCCTCTACCTTCTTCTCCATCACCAGAGGCCCAGGAACTAAATAACCTCTCTTTTCTGATACAACTCAGTCCTATCACTTCATTCTGAAGTAAATAGCCCTGCCTTTTTGCTTCTACTCACATATTCTTTATTAATCCTATTTATTTCTGACTCCTGGGAAAGACAAGGATAGTATGGAGCAGGACAGATCCTGATTGTCAAACATCAAGAGTGGAAGGAGATGACTTTCACTGTGGAGAGGGAGCAGCTGCTGATAAGAAACTTCAGCAGCTTGTGTAGCAGGAGCACAAGAATGTGTAGGGAAATAGTAGGAGTTGGATCAGTCTATCTCTATCTCCTCTGTCATAGGCAAAAGTTTTTGTCTCCCATGCTTTGACCAAGCTCTGGCACATAAAGATTAAGGCACATAAGTTCTATTTTTGTTGTTTCTTTGGAGAAGACTGGTGCATGTTTTAAACGAGTTCAGGCTTTTACATTTGAAAAATATATTTTTTATTTGCTTATCTGGTATTTTAATAGGTTGACATTTTAAGAAACTACATCTACAAATGAGAAAGAAGTCATATACTTTTTGTGTATAACTTCTTTCCACTTACAAAATGTTGTAATAGATTTGTTAAAAAAAAAAAAATAAGCAACTCTCCCAAGGAACAGTTTTCATCACTTCACAGAATGGTAAAATGAAATTAAAATATATCTTGTTTTGCTCAAGGCCACAAAAGGTCTCTGACAAATATGCAATTAGCAGTGGATAACCATGAAAACACTCGATTTGCAGACATTGACTAGTGAAAAAAAAATATGGTCATAAAACATGGTCATAAAATGAGTCACAATTAGGCAACCATTACCATAAAACAATAGTACGTCGGTGGCTTTTTAACAATCACAAAAATTGATAATTTCAATATCCATGTTTTAGTAAGACTATATCCCAAACATATGTCCAATCACAAGCTACTTCAGGTTAATTACAGAAGTTACTGAAATAGCAGAGGCATTGGAAATGTACAGTGAATTAAAAACAATTATTTAGAAGTTGTCACCATGTTTAATAATGACTTTTCTACTACACAGAAGTTATTTGTGTAAACAGTATTGTTTTGTAATAAATTGCATATTTATAAGAGCTCTATTTTCTATAGTTTCTGCAGGTAATACATCAAGTTCAGACCCATCAATAAAACTGACTGGTACCCAAGAAAGAAACCTGAGATAGCTGCTTGTTTTCAGCTCTTTCCAGTGTCTCATAAATAACCACACAACAGATCTGCCAACAATAAAATGACTGAATTATCTTCTGAATGGTCTTCATATCAGTGAATCAATTAGTAGTTTAAATTATATTTATTTCATAATTTCTATAAACTATGAAGATAAAAACAAATTTTAAAATTTTGATGCAACTGAAATGTTTGTACTTTTAATGCCTCTTAGATTGTGTCTCTCAAAATATTTTTAATATTACTATTATAAGAATGTGTGAATATTCTTTTAATGCAGAGGTATTTGCTACAACTCTGTGACAGAGTAGATGCTAGATTTCTCCTGATAGTGTCTGTCAGTAAATGTAGTGAACAAGCCCTCAGCATGATATCCTCCCTTCCCGGGGGTTCTCATCCAGCATAATTTCCTCCTCACTCAGCCTAACAGTCAGGACCCTCAAGAATGAAAAGTTTAAAACAACAAGAAACAGCAAAGCAGTACAATTGCATTAGTATATTAATATTTCTTCTGCAACACTGTCTCCTGAGGAACATTGAAAGAAATCTTCATTAGTTTAAGGAAGAGGGATAGTGAATTTTAATAACTTTGGAGAGGCATTAGATAAATTCTCTCCCCTAGATACTCTAAGGTAGAGTTAAAGACCAAATTTAAGATAACAGGATCTCTACAGGCAGTATTTCAGGCATGGCTTTGTACTGTGTGAAACAAAACCAGACTTATACAAAGGCCAGATCCTGTGAAAGAAAGTTTTTGAAAAAAACTCCAAGCCTTGAGAAGGTAAGACTATATAGTACTTTTTAGTAAAAAAATTGTCATAAATTCTGTCCACTGTGTCATGATTTGACATGATAGCCATTTCTGGTAAGGGGGAAGGGGCTATAAAGATGGCGCCTGTAAGAAGTTGCTCAAAACTCTCCTCAGCTCTGAGCCAGACCCACTTCTGGGGCTGAGCCAATTAGATGCCTCCACGATCACTTTTTAAGAAGAAGCTGGAAGAGGAGGTTTCTTCCTCCTTCTTCTTCCTGCTTCTTCCTTCTTCTGTCCCTTCTTCTTCTGGCTGGTGGTAGTGCAAGGAGAAGGAACAGTGAGAGAAACAACCATGTGGACTCCAAGGTCAGTGATGAAAGAGGGGAGGAGGTGTACTGGAGCAGAGACTCCCCTGTGTTCTGTGGAGAGAACTGGTGAAGCTGAGATTTATTTTCATTTCTTTAAAGACTCCACATTAGCAGCAGAGACTCATTTTGATAAAGCTGACCCCGGACCATGGGCAGCAACTCATTTTGCTACAGCTGACCCCAGACCACGGGCAGCGATTCACTTCACTACAGACCCTGAGCCAGGGGCAGTGATTTTCTTCTTTAAAATTATGGCTGGAGCAGGCCATGTCCCAAAGGAGGGACCCTTTATCACTATGGTCAGAGCAGGCTATGTCCTGAGGAAGGGACCGAATATCCACAGCTGTAACTGTGGGAAGGAACTCACAACAAAGCAAGTTATCAAACCTATGCCCAGAAGAGTCCATATACTGAGGGAGGGACCCTATAACTGCAGAAACTGCAACCGTGGTGAAGAATCCACACCATAGATATTCACCAAACATTATGTCCCGTTTGAGGGACCCCATATCGGCAGAAGCCACAGCTGCTAGGAACAACCCACACCAAAGAAATTTGTTAAGGACTGTGTTCTGGAGGAGGAACCCCAAGTTGAAACAGGGGAACAATGCCAGGAGTCGTCCTCCTCTGAGAAGACAGAAGTGGCAGAGCCCATCTGTGAGAGACTGATCACCTCTCCAATTCCTTGTCCCCCTGAGTCGTTGTGGGGGAAGGAGGTAGAGATATCGGGAGCAGTGAGCTAGGTCCAGAAAGAAAGGAGGGACGGGAGAGGGAGATCTTAAAGTGCTGGTTGTAATTTTCTCATCATCCTACTCCCTTTTTGCTTTTATTCCATTCTACTTCTTATAGAATAAACTTTCCTACTTTCCTCTCTAAGTCGAGTACTGGAGTTTGTTTTGCCCAGAACCGTAATTCTCAGTGGGCTCTCCCTGTCCTTGTCTTAATCCACAGCAACTTTGCTTATCTTTTTCCTCCCATTTCGCTGGGGTCTCCTCCATCCTAAGGAGGGTGGGGGTGAATGGGGGCACCAAGCAAGAGACTGTTGTGGTGCTGCTGTGCTAAGTGGGCCAAACCATGACATTATTGATGCCCAACCTGGGACTCAAGCCTGTGGTGCTTGAAGCATTACAGATTAATTTTGAGATAAGGATATTAATTGGGAGTGGTAATGGGCAAAACATGAACTGTGCTGCTGACTAATGAGATTTTCTGTGGTTCTACCTTTGGTGAAGGGACGAGGGGTGGATTTTTAACATCTCCTTAAAAAGTGATTTGTGGAGGCGTCTAATTGGCTCAGCTCCAGAAGTGGGTCTGGCTCAGAGCTGGGGAGAGTTGCAAACAACTTCTTACAGAAGCCATCTTTACAGCCCCTTCCCCCTTACCAGAAACGGCTATCATGTCAAACCATGACACACTGTCACATTTTGCTTATTCTCGTGGCTTATCAGTTCTTTGCAAGTGTTTCAGAGAGAGACAAGAACAATTACTGTTCTTAAGAGACATAGAGTTGCATAAAGTTTGGGAACTACATTGGTTTTAACATCGACATATGTATTTCACGACCTATTTATTCTTGCAGATAAGTTGAACCATTTCTAAAGTTGACATAATTAGGCTATTTAAACTTTTTTTGTTTTGAAAGAAAACCAAAGAAGCACAGAAAATCTGCTCTTCTTAAAAAGAGTTGAAAGAAATTTTAATACAGCAAAACAAAGAAAAGAGAATGAGCAGAAGCACTTGAGACAGAATTTAAATTTGGACGTGGCAAGTAATGACGAATAGTCAAAGAGTCATTTGAATACTGTAGTGGGTTTGTCTAGGCTGGGTTTTGGTAGTGGGGGGCACTACAGAGCTAGCTTCTTCAAACAAAGAGATGCCAGAAGCTTCCCCTGTAGCTGATAGGGCCAATGTCAGTCAAATCTAAGATGGTCTCCCACCTGACCCAGGCCTGTCCAATTAGTGATTGAGGTAATATCTCTATGTTTAATGTATTTGAGAAGGGTAAAAACCTGTGATATAGTTGTTAAACTGCAGCAGCAATAGGGAGTGAGTATGTGGAAACATCTCTGCAGACAGAATGGTCAGTGGAGAAGAAGGGACAGAAGAGTGCTTAGGTCCTGAAAGAAAGACTCCCTTATGACCTGTGGTGAAGACCGTGGTGAGGCAGCTGTGTCCCTACAGTCCATGGAGATGACAGGGGAACAGAGATCCACTTGCAGTCTGTGGAGGACCCCACGCTGGAGTGGGTGGGTGCCTGAAGAAGGTCATCCTGGAACAAGTTCCTGGAAGGACTTGGGAGCCTGTGGGAAGAGAGGAGACCACATCAGAACAGGTTTGCTCTCAGGACTTGTGATCCTGTGAGGGACTCAGTTGGAGCAGTCTGTTCCTGAAGGACTGTTCTCCTGGAGGATGACCCACATTGGGGCAGGATGTGAGGAGCTGTCCCTGTGGAAGGCCCCATGCTGGAGCAGTTCATTAAGGACTTGTAGTCCCTCGGGAAGGACCCTCCCTGGAGCAGTTTGTATAGCACTATATCCCATGGGAGGGACTCCACACTGTAGCAGTGGGAAGCATGGAGGAGGCCTCCCCCTGAGAAGCAGCAGCGGTAAAGTCCATCTGTAATGAATTGCCTGCAAATCCCATCCCCCATCCCATGCAGTGCTGGGAGGGAGGAGGAAAGGCCACGGGAAGAGGGAGGAGTAGGAGAAGGTGTTTTAAGATTTGCGTTTATTTCTCATCTCCTTGTTTTCATTGCACATTATTAAATAAAAATTTATCCCAAAGTTGAGTCTGTTTTGCACATGACAGTCATTGCTGAGGGATCTCCCTGTCCTTATCTCAACTCATGAACCTCTCATTATATTTCTTTCTCTCCCCTGTCTAGTTTAGGAGAGGGAGTGATAGAACAACTTGGTGGGCATCTGGCACTCAGCCAGGGCTAAAATACCACAAATAAAGCATTTAATCATATCATGGTGATTGGAAACAAAGGCAAAAAAAATATGTTCAGTGCCAAATTTGCAGAGGTGATGAGAGCAATAGCAAAGCATACAGGAAAAGAGTCATGATAAGAGTAGTAAGATGTCATGGTTTAGCAAGGAGTTGCTTTTGCTTGGTAACAGGGGGAGCAGGTTGCAGTGAAGACACGGTAAAAGTTTTTTAGACTCTCCCCCGACTCCTGGGTTCAGACCCAC
>WBNH01004909.1:35034-55257 GCA_013401255.1 Urocolius indicus
GGGTTTTATGTTTTAGTTGGTATTAAATTATTTTCTGTTTTCTTCCCCAAGCCGAGTAGCCTGGTCTGTTTTGTCCTGCACCTTAAGCAGCAATTAAGCTCTCCCTGCCCTTTAGCAATCCTTAAGTCTTCGGTACTTGAGGCTAATCGTGGTCTTTTGTTCCCTGATGGGCCTAAACCATGACATAACATAATGGTTTATATTTTTTTAATAAGAAATAATTTCTTCTATTGCCCTCATCTCATTTCTTAAAAAGTTTGCAGTAGACATGATTCTCATTCTTACAATAAAAACAAAATTTGTCTCTGAAGGTGAGGGAATACATGAAGAAAATGTGATGAAATGCAAATCAGGCCATTGTATGCCACTTCTTTTTGTCTCAAAAGTCAAATTGGTACACAGATGACTTATACTTAGCACTGCCTGGTCAAATGGATCTATAAAGAGACTTGGTTGCACGTGTGTTTACCTTGTGATTATTCTAGTATATTTGCTCAGAAATAATCATAGTTATTATAATTATCATTGCAATAACTTTCAATTACTTATGGGAAAAGCCAGCTGAAGGTGAAGTTCTGGTTATTTTTCTATGTGAGAGCTAAATTGGAGGAGAAGGAAACCTGGAGTTTCTATTCCTATTCTTGTCACAAATTATAGTGTGACAAAATACAGTTCTAATGTCTGAGTGAGCACACATGATCTTGAATTAAACAAGATATTTCACTTCAGGCTTTTAAGGGCTCTATGTGCTATAGCTGCCTTGTGTAGTGGGAAAGGTCATGTTTGTTAATCAAATCATAAAAGACAGGTTGAGTAAGAGACAGCTAAGACCATTGTAAAAGCTAAGCCTTGTAGAACTGTGGACCACTAAGATCATTGTAAAAGCTAAACCTTGCAGAATGTTAATCACGAACATCCTGTAATGTAAACAAGTGTAGCTTACTTAAGACCGCGTATCTTAGAGCTTACATAAAATGTGATAGATTGTGCATGAGCTAACGGATTCCAGAAGAGGGGTCATGAACAGGCCACCGAGGAAGACTTCTGACTTCATCCCCACGACCACCAGGCGGCCACTAGGAGGCAGAAGATCCCCTAGCAACAAGATCAGCACCTGCGCAGAGTACACCAGGAAGCGAACCACTCGACCAATAAGGACTGCATAAAAAGACGTTTGCCTGGGGAGGGAGTTGTGCGCAGATGGTGGAGCAGAGGCTCCTGGCTACCCAGCGCTGTTTTGCTTATGTCCTGGGTTTGGCCAGGATAGAGTTAACTCTCCTCAGCTTCCGTTAGGGGGCGTGGCCAGGCTCTTCAATCTCATGTGACATCACGCTCGGGATATAAGGGCAGCAGCTGGGCTGGGGTGGCGCTGTGGCCAGTGTGGGAACTGCAGTTCTGTTGGGCTGAGCATCAGGCTGAGCTCCAGGCTGAGCGCGGTTACACTGGGCATTGCTCTTTTTCCTTTGTCCTTTGGCCATCACTGTAACTGCCTTGTCATTGTGGTGTTCTATTAAACTGTCCTTATCTCAACCCAGAAAGTTCTAGAACTCTCTCTTGATTCTCCTCCCCATCCTGCTGAGTTGAGGAGGAGTGAGTAACTGGGTAGTTTTGTTATTGTTCAGTTAGGGCTACACCACCACAGCTTATTTGCCGCTTGCTTAATAAATTTGACATATGATTCATTTAAGTTGACTTATCAACTTTGTCACAGCAATCTATAACACCGTGGAAAATTGATGTTAGATGCAGTATAGAAGTCTTCTCGTACAAGCTCATGTAAAAACGAGTACATTGGACCTCCTCTCACACTTTGTAGAGCTATCATCATCTGAAAGGCACAGTCAGTTTGCTCTATTCGGTTTTACAACTCTATTCCCCAAAGAGATACTGTTTGATAAATTACATCCTTGACCTTTCCATAGCAAAGCATCCTCCCGTGTCATAGCAATATTAAAAGCAAAGCAGATTCTACCATTGGTAAAGTTAAACACATAATTGAGTATGCTGGGTCTTATTGAACTATTTCATGTGTACTTTTAAAGCTATTCCTATTGCCTCACTATTTGTGTAGATTTAGGGAGTGGCATGGGCATTCATATATGTAAATCTCTATGTGTACATTTTTTATTTTAAGCTATTGTGTAAATAACTAGTATTTTAAACTTGAAATATTTCATATCTAGCTTTAAATTTATTGGATTGCATTTTTAACTGGTTTTATTCTCTGTTTGTTGGCATTACTACACAACATTACAGACTAAGCAGGTGTTTTTCAAAGTATTTTACACTGCTTAGTATCTCAAAGTTATTCATACACTTATTGAGTTGAATTGGATCCAGGAGTCCTGTATTACATGTTTGCAGGATCTTTCCATTATGGTTGCTCTCTGAAGGAAAAGTACCTCTTAACAGGTATTTTAAAGACTGTTTTCAGTAGTGACGCTCACAGAAATGACACAAGAGCATTCAAAGAGCATTTTTTTATCCCTCAAAAGCAATAATTCCACTTCTATTGGTAAGCATCTTTGAGATTTGATGCTTAAGCTTAACACATTTGTATCATCTTCTGGGAATTTATAGGTTTTTTAATTTGTGGAGGTTTTAACTTTGGCACTGGTTTAGATTTGTGTAGAGTTGTGGTATTGAGGGAATAGGTGAGTACGAAGATGTCTGTACAATCGTATTACAAAACCCAAATGTTTACAATGCAGTATTTACTATGAAAATATGACCAGTTGTTTGTTTTACAGTTTTGGGGTTTTTTTTGAATCAGATAACTCTTTCTAAACGTGAAACAAAACAAATCAATGAACAATATATAATAATTTAGACTGTCAATTTCTTACCTTCACTTGTTAGCAAATAAATTGACAGCTGTGTACAGATGAGTTACGACGGAGTTTACAGTCAACCTCTCACAGTTCTTTCAGAAGGAAAATCAAGGCTTGATATTTTTCTTTCACTTAATGACATATTTCAGCAGGATATAATTTTCAATATTCCATCTGAGAACAAATAAAAAATTAAAGACTATTTTTATGCAGAAATCTGCAGGAACTTTCCACATAAATGTAAAATTCTAAGCAGAAAAATAAAGTAGTAGCTTTTTTCCTGTATGCTGTAGAGTTTGCTTTTATATATATATAAACTCCTTTCTTATTATTTTGTACTATTAAGCAAAAAGCTCTTTTTTTATGTGAAACGTCTATCTTTTAAAATTTTTATTACTCTTGACGTTATTCATAACTAATGCATATATGAAAAATACAAAGCAAATCTGTGATGCAGATGTAACAATTAGTAAGATATGTATTAATGCAAATAAAGAATTTAGAATATTTACAAGGAGTTTAAAAAGCTACATATAATGTATCTGTAACAACACATCTGAGTGCAAAAAAGAATGATGAAAAAAAAAAACGTAAAACATAGAGATACAGAACACAGTCTAGAAATCTTTTACACAACAGTAAAATGCAATGCAAATCAACTACTATCTCTAACAAGTGGATTGCATGTGAGTATGAAACCATCAGAATTCAAATATGTTCTTCTCTATCCTGAGGCTGTTTATTTCTATTATCCTTCCTTTTGTTTACTTTCCTTCTGGAGTCTTATCTTTCAATTTCAAGGGTTCTTCATTCTTCTCTCACAACATTTCTTTTTGTCTTATATAAGTAGGTTTATGAATGTTATCAATAATATATTTTATGGCTTTATTCTATTCATGGAAAATTTAACAAAGTTAACTCATTATATCACAAATAAAGGATTTCCAAACTGAAAAGATACACATCAATAGAGCAGAAGATCAAAACACACAGCCAGAATAAAAATACCTCTGAGAAAGGAAGTGTTAAAAAAAAAATATACAGAAAGTAGAAAGATCATGATAATTAACTGAAACATAAGATGGTGGTGATTCAACAAGGAATCATAGACATACCAAACAGAAATCTAAAACTGTAACAGTAAAACACATGGAAAGAATTTAAGAGAAATTAATGTAATAATCCTCTTGTTTGTGACTAACTAAAAGTCATTCCAATGAAATAACAAAAGAGAAATATTTTTCATTTTTCCAGTTATCTAAAAATAAGACTTTTTTTTCCCCCTCTAAACTACAAACTCCAGTTAGGCAATTATTAAGGTCAGCAGTTAATACATCAATAGTTCTAAACAATTTGGTCATTTTTTAATACAGATTGAAATACATTTGAAAATATATTTAAGTGGGATTCTTACATGGAGTTGCAAATTACTGAGATTTTTTAAACTAATTCATATTCTTATTTTCAGTTTATTTTACAATGTTATCTGACTGCCCTTGATTTCACCATGGATTAGCTAGATACAATTTCTCTTCATTTGTACCCATTTTTAAACCCTGCTTTTATAGTTGTATCTTTCATTATAAGGAATATGATAAAAAAATATTTCAATATCTCTTAAAGGTAAAGAAAGTTACTGACCCATCAGAGACCACTGGAAAATGGGAGTGCTAGAGTGCTGTTTTTCTGTAAACTTTCAACTACTTATATTTCTTCTGGGAAAAAAAAAATAAAATTACTCTGTCAAGCTCTAGAAAATGGCTATTTTTGTGTGTTTTATGTTTTGTGCAACTATTAGGGAATTGTTGTACTGTTCATTGGCATCAAGAAATTAACAGCTAGGTCACTCCTTGTTTGATGTGGTTGTAATAGTGTCAATATTAAGTACTATACATTTTTTGTTTGATATATTGAATTAAAAGGTACAAGTAATTGCATCAAATCTTGTGATATGATCTTTGACATAATATTAACCAACATACTAATGTTTCTCATGTGGTGTAGTGAAAAGCAAGAAAATGCTTTTCTTCTAGGAGTGCACTTTAAGTGAAATAATAGTTTTTCTAGAATAGAGCATCTTAAGAATAGACTTAACCATTAAGCTTTAGATGTGATTTAATCATTGGAAAACAGTTTTTAAAGTACACTCTGACCAGTGATGCACAGAGTAGATAGGTATAGTTATTGCAAGGTATGGGATGGAGGCCAGGTAGGCCATGTAGACCCTGACTCAGCTGTTCATTAACTGTCAGGAAAAACTCATCCCACAAAAACATTATACCTGTTATATATCATAAACGGCTTTGCCCTTTTGTCTTTGTGCAATACCCTTAACTTCCTTTGTTTATGCTGTTAGACTTTACTAGCTCATTAGAAGAAGTGTTATGCAGAGGTTAATAGTCATAGAAGAAGCTGAGTCAAACACTAACTTTAAAAGTAATTGTCTGCAGCTGCATCCCCATTGAGACATCACAAAACAAAAGAAGTGCTGTCGGCAGGTGGATATGAATGCTCTGAAGAAAAGTTACTTTAAAGACCTTTGAGTAGAAGGCTAACTTCAAGAACTTGGTGGTTTTTTGTTTTTATAAATTACAAAATTTATTTTACATTGCCAAACTGTGTGAATGTGGAGCTGGTGGATATTTATTTAGAATGAACACTAATAGGGCTAATTTCATGATAATTTCAAAAAATTCTGCTACCTGTGATTCATAGTCATATAATTAGTTGTTCTATGTGTTCAGAAATTAGATGGAGGGAATGCAAGACTCTTATAAATGAAGAAAAGATCAGATTAACAAGCAAAGGTGCCTGAGAATAATAATGGTTATGAACAGAAAGCATTAGATGAACATGGTTACCACTTTTAAAATCTATTTTCTAAATGGTGTTAATGTACTGTATATTTAACATTATTTGTAGGTAGTGATAAGTGCTGGAAGAATGTAAAGGATCCACATGGATTTTGTCTGTGTTCCATAGAAGGCTGAGAGCTTATTTTTAATGGATAGAGACTGCTTTTCATCACAAAATTTCACATCATGTATTTAACTGTATCTTAGTATTTCTTCTGTATCTTATGCTTAACAATGTTTTTAATAAAATTTCTGAAAGTTTATGTAGGGCAGAAGTGCTAGTTACTGGTCTCAGTAAACTCCTGGCCAGCTAACAAGTTCATGTCTCTTTGAAAGTTCTGTGATACTTAAAAAGGAGTAATCTCATTCCTGACTTTTCAATAGCCTGTTTCCATGAAACTTGTAACATTGCTATTCTCTGTCATGTCTATGTGGTATAAATTAGTTCTAACTTCAGAAACTAAAAAGAAATGGAAGATGGAGACATTTATATGCAAATGTATAGGCATAAAATGTATTACATGCATCACTTCTCCTTAGACAAATAGACTAAGATGTCTTCCAAGTAAAAAATAAGGATGAAGACATAATTTTTTTTTTTCCTGTAGAAGTTAGGTTGCACTTACATAAAAATGAAATCTGAATTTCCTGCCCTTTCTTAGGTTTGATTTTGTTTACACTGTTGTCATGGTTTGGCCCAGCTAGCACAGCAGCACCACAACAGTCTCTCGCTCGGTGCCCCATATCTACCCGCACCCTCGTTAGGATGGCAGAGGCCCCAGTGAAATGGGAGAAAAAAGATGAGCAAGATTGTTTTGGATTGAGACAAGGGCAGGGAGGGCTCAGTACCAAATAGAGTTCCATGCAAAACAGACTCTAGTACTTGACTTAGAGAGGAAAGCAGGAAAGTTTATTCTACTACCTACAAGAAACAGAACAGAATAAAAGCAAAAAGGGAGTAGGATGATGAGAAAATCACAACCGGCACTTTAAGATCTCCCTCCCCCATCCCTCCTTTCTTCCCAGGTCCAGCACACCTGATATCTCTACCTCCTCCCGTCTCAGTGGCTCAAAGGGGCAGGGAATGGGGGATGTGGTCAGTCTCTCACAGATGGGCTCTGCCACTTCTCTCTTCTCAGATGAGGATGACTCCTTGCATTTTGCTCCTGCTCCAATATGGGGTCCCTCCCCCGGAACACAGTCCTTAATGAACTTTTCTGGTGTGGGTTGTTCCTAGCAGCTGTGGCTTCTGCCGATATGGGGTCCCTCTCTTTGGTGAATATCTCTGGCATGGATTCTTTGCCACAGTTGCAATTTATTCAGATATAGGGTCCCTCCCTCAGGACATTGTCCCTTCTGGGCATAATTTTAATGAGCTTCTTTGGCCTGGGTTCCTTCCCACATTGAGAGCTTCTGTGAATATTGGGTCCCTTTCATGGGACACAGCCTCCTTCGAGTCATAGTCAGTGCCCCTGGCATGGGGTCTTCAATTAAGTGAATCATAGCCCCTGGCTTGGGGTTTTTAGCAAAATGAGTCAATGTCGCTGATTTGGGGTCATTATCAAATGAGTCTCTGCTGCTGATGTGGGATCTTTAATGAAAAGCAAAAAAAATCTCAGCTTCACCAATCCTCTCTGTAGAATGCAGGGGAGTCTCTGTGCCAGCACATCTCTTCCCCTCTTTCCTCACAGACCTTGGAGTCCTCATGGTTGTTTCTCTCACTCTTCCCACTTCTTGCACCACGACCAGCTAGAAAGGAAGGCACAGAAGAAGTCTCCTCTTCTGGCTTCTTCTTAAAAAGTGAACGTGGAGGCGTCTAATTGGCTCAGCCCCAGAAGTGGGTCTGGCTCAGAGCTGGGGAGAGTTGCAAACAACTTCTTACAGGAGCCATCTTTACAGCCCCTTCCTCCTTACCAGAAAAGGCTGTCATGTCAAACCATGACAACTGTGAAGGAGAATTGAAGCATTTAGTATCTTACATTGAGACATTCATAACATATTTTGTTTCAGAAATAGTTAAAAAATTTGCTTTAGGTCTTTCAAGACAAATAATATGAATGTAAAATTGTGAATACAGGCATTTCACTGCAGTGTCTTTAATCTGCTGTGGTTCAAATTACCTGTAAATGGTATACTTTAGTCAGCTGTTGATGTGGGTTTTTTAACTCTTCCAAATGTATTCTTGAACTGGACTACTGCATCTGTAATTCTCTAAATGGTTAGATAGGAAAAAGAAGAAATGGCATAATTTGGTGTCAGTCAGTAGGTTTCTGATATGTATGCTATGTTTACGATATATATGCTACGTTTACAATATATATGCTATTTTAACTGCTGTAAAAAAAAACCCTATTCTTTTTGATGAAAACAATAATATTAAACATTACCGTTCTTTAAGCTGAAGTTATTGTGCATATTTGTTTTATGTATTTTTATTGTTTTTTGCTGACTAGGGAAAAAATAGCAAAGAGTAATTTTAATATAACCAGTGTAATTTTCTCAAGGAAAAAAAAAAAATAGCAGCAGATTTCATTTAAAGAATAGTGCTTCTACTGAAAAAAAAACCCCACAAAAAAACCCCAAAAAAAACCCCACAAGAAATAAATACACATGCAATCATTTCTCTAAGTGTGCATTGCAATATACTGAAACAGAAGATCAATTTAGTTTTACTTTAATGAACAGAGAAATCTTATATATAATTATTGATTCCTGTACTCTAATATCTACCTGCAGTGTTTGAGAAAAAACAAAAGATTGAGAAAATAATTACTGAAAATTTTTAAAGGATAATTTAGGGGAACTGATTCCATAATTCTTGTTCATTAATGACTGAGTTCAAGAAGTCATTTATTTTAATATAATTATTTTTGGTTCAGAAGGTATTTTTGCCACAAGATGTCATGAACACTGAATTCTACAGTCTGATATCTAAATAAATGTATTTTCTGGTATTATATTTACAGTTGTTTATTTCCTTCCTGTTATCATTCACTAAAATGTATATTAAAGAACAGAAAAAAAATTTATTAGTATTTTTAAGGAGATATTAGAGAACTGTATTGTATCTCTCAGTACGGGAATCAGCATCCAACCAGCATCCATTTTAATGTGGCATTTGACAAATAACTATGTTATGTAATTATATGCATTAAAAGCAGAATGTAGCTGTGAAAAGTGAGATAAAGATTATTTTTTGAAAACATAAGGGAGGTTTAGATACAGGTAATATATAATCTTGCTTGGTAATTCAAGTACAAGGTTGTTTACTTTGTATTTTTAGACTTTTTTTCCACCTAAATTGACATAGTAAAAATTTTCTGTTTCTAATAAAATATATAATTTGGAAAAAAAAAAAAACCTGTAGACTATTAACATAGTCTACATTCTGCAAGAGAAGTTAGTCAAGAAAAATGTTTTTATGAGAATAGCATGAATTTTTTTTTTTTAATTCAAGTTCCTGTCATAACTGAATGTTCTCTCAATTTCTTGTTAAATCACTGCTCTAGTTCTATCACAAATTGGTCTAGTACCGAGCATTTTCCAGATCTGGATGATATCTGCCTAAGAACTGTAGATATTTAATAAAGAGAGATCAGAAGGTCATCTGCATTAGACTGACATCTCCATTCACTTATCTTAAAATCTTGTTATGATAAATTTTCTTTTATTTGATTCCTTAGGAAAACTATGCACTGTTGTGGTCCTCCATTAAACTTCTTTTAGAGTAACATACTATGATAGCTACAATTTTAGACTTATTTATACACAATATTGATAAAATAAGCTCTGTTCCATTCTAAAACCACTTATGAGAATGCTGTAGGAAATATCTCAAAACAATGGATTAAAAACTTGGGTTTTCATAGCATATTTTGGTTTCATTCCATGCTTTACATTCCACCAGGGCCAGATTGTGAGTGGATTTGCTTGGATATGATGAGTTGAAAGGCGCTATTAAGCAGGTGTTATTAAGCTCTTTATTATATTGTCTGTCTTTTCTATGAATGTTATCCTTTTGCTCATTTGGTTTGTAATCTTAGTAATAGCTTACTGCTACTTAAGCTACTGCTTCAATAACTGTTTAATGTTCTTTCTTATTGTTGTGAATTAGCTAGGATTAATTCAGATGATAATTTAAACCTGACAGGTCTGTGCCTGGTAGTTTTCCTGAAGAGTGTCTAACAGAGTTTTTCTTTTATTTTTTACATGTTTTTGTGAGTCAGTTCAGTCAAAACAAAACTTACTGCCACTATTGAAGACAAACTTGAATTTGGAACCTGATTTGATGATGCATCATACTCTTAATGATAGCAGAGTGCAAACAGCTTAAGAGCAGGTAGATTTATCAGGAAAAAGCATGCAATAAACTGTAGTTACCACTTCGCAACCATTTTGAGTCGCAGATGCTGTCTGGAAAAGTCAAAGAGCTAAGACATGCTCAACAAGCTAGCCCACAGTCCAAGGCTGCAGTACATCTAAAAGCAGTTCCTGCTGTTTTTACTTGCCTCGATCTTGCAAAGTCAGCTTCATGCCTGATCACACAGGTGATGTGACTCAAGCACCACCATCCCCTTCCCATGTGAGTGCCGAGGCTGATGTGAGGGAAGGGCTGAAGGAAGGAAGAAGAGAACAGTATGCCTCTGGTGAGCTAGGATAGGTTAGGTTTTGTGTATGGCTTCACTAGTTAAATAGGAAAAATACTTCATGTCTCAGTGATTTGTTGACCCTTGGTCACTCATTGCTGCTCTCTTCACCTCTCAGAGAGAGATCACAGGCTCTGAGCCTGCATTTGAGGCCATACCTTCCTTTCTCTTCAGTGAAGTATGTTAATTCCTAAAGACAGTTCTCTTTTCAAGATTTTCAGGCAATCTAGAGAGATTTAATATTTCCCCTGGAAGTTTACTGCATTATATCCTTATTCAGAAGGCTCTGTGTGGATTTTTCTCAACCTTTTAAATACTTCATAGTTATTCAAGTGATCAAGGTTTTGAAATATTCTTAACCCATTCTTACTGTTAAGTCCCTTCTCAATCAATGCTATAAGACTACAAGTGACAGAAGATAGTCAGTTGTAAGTTGTGTGGTATGATAATTTTCCACAGGCAAGGCGTGCCAATGATTAGCTCCTATGTAATATTTATAATTTAAGTATTCTAGCAGAATTGTAATACCAAGTTATAACTTTCTCTTCAGATTATATTTTTATCCTCCTTTTTTGAACCACAGTGAGGATTGCAGATTATTAATCACTTTTATTTGCATACCTATCCATTCTTGTTTATTTATTCACCC
Organism: Urocolius indicus; assembly: GCA_013401255.1. Lineage (NCBI taxonomy): Eukaryota > Metazoa > Chordata > Aves > Coliiformes > Coliidae > Urocolius > Urocolius indicus. The sequence goes on from WBNH01004909.1 coordinate 46,016, forward strand.
CTTTTCATTTAGTTTTTTACAAGCTGGTCTTAAAATTGAATGCTACCTCTCAACAACAGCTTTATGATCTAGCAGCTAGATCCACTCACAATAAACGTAGGGATTTTTGGAGTGGATTCCTACATGTCTTTTGAAATCCTGCTTTGTTTATTATGTCACAACTCTAATTTTCCTGACTGTGTAAATTTATACATTTGTATTTCATCCTCAGCTATTATTACAGAGCTTTAACTCACCATGTTTATGAGCTGTTGAGGTCATACTTCTATCCTGTTTCTGTCAACTCTCCTAAATAATTTTTCTGTGTTAGTCACAGCTTCCAATTTCTCTTTGTTTGTCCTTCATGCTTCTTGTGTTAGCATGCAGGTATTTTACCATATTTGATCTATGCTTGAAAGCTCTCTGGGATTGATGTACCAACATCCTTGTGAACTATTTGAAGGTTCTTCTTACTTGTCTACTGTTAAAGAGCCTTTCTTTTCTCTCCTTGTCATACTGAAGAATATTTACTTAATAAATGTAATTGATCTAGCCAGTAAATTAGTGGCCCAAAAGAACCAATTGAGGGATTTTAACTTACTTATCTTTATACCAAGAAAACTCTCCCAAAATAAAGACAGGGAAAAAGTTTGAATGCTAGTATCCTAGGGTATGGGAGACTACAAAAACTACTTACTGAACACCATCTAGCAGAGCCAGGCTTCTCACAGCCTTTTACAGCCAGACTGGGGATGTAGGTGTTGGTCCTTGCTATGTTGGGAGGGATTTGACTCCTGCCTTTCTCATGTGTCAGGCACAGGGCCCAACACCTGACATGACCAAAGTGGTTATTGAACAGCACCAGTAAACATTTTGCATAGCATGCAAAGAAATATTCTGTTTTCAAAATGCCTTCAAAAAGCATGTTACATTCCATTTGAATTGCAATACAAAGGAGAAAAGCTGGATCATTGTCTATTTAGTTTTCCAAGTAAAATTACTTGGCAAAAGCAAAAAGCACCTATGAACCATGTGGAAATAAATAATATATAGCCATGTGAACAAATTGTTGAACTTTGTCACCTGAACCCTGCAGGCAAAAGTTTCAAAAGCAGAAGCCTCTTTCTGTCAGGTAATTGTGAGCAAACTTGTGAGCAGTTATAGGTACAAAATCTTCATTGCAGAAATGACGGCTATCATTCACTAAGACTGTAATCTTGCAAATGCAGCTGTGTGGCTAGTCCCCATTGAAGTCAGGCATCTGTTTATCCCAAGGTAGGAGAGTAGATCAGGAACTTCAGATTGTTCTGTTTTGTCTTAGGGGAAAAGGGAAAATAATTAAAATTAGTGTTCTTGAGAATGCAAATCAGGCTGGCTCATAAAAAAAGCACAAGGGCATTTGTTAAAATTACCAGGAAAACAGTTTATAATTAGTAAAAGGAGATTTTTTGAATGTAATGAATAATTAGATTGTGAAATTTGCTGTTAAATGATATTATTGACACAAATAGCTGAGCATGAAAATGAAAGATTTTATAGACTGCTTATGAATGAGAACTGCATTAGCAATTAAAGAAAAAGAATATGCAGAAAAATATTAGGTACTATTCACTGCCAAAGCAGATGAGAGAATGCAACGTCCATCTGCTGTGGTCAACAAGAAAGTGGAATTACCTTCCCTGTATCTTTCTTATTTTCCTTTGTCACTGAACATCAAACAGGACTTATATGCCAATGAGCATATATTTTTGTCTGCCTTGGTGCATACTTTTATTTAATAAGTTTTGATTTATAATAACTTTGAAATTCTCATGTTGTATCTCAGCAAGATATAAAAATCTCATTTGAAAACCTGAAAAGTTAAAATGTTACTCTAAAAGATCTAAATGTTCATATTATTTTCCTAGACTGTAGAGTAAGTGGGATCTGTTGAACAGAAATTGGACAGAAATCACAGAAAAGTATGACTATGCAAGTTCTGTGACATTTGTGCTATGATTTAACCACAGCTGAGAACTGTGCACAGCTGCTTGCTCACTACCCAACTTCCTAGGCCAGTGGGATGAGAAGGAGAACTAAAAAAAGAAAAAAGTAAAACTCACAGGTTGAGATAAGAACAATTTACTAACTAAAATTTCAAAAGTATAATAATAACAGCAAGTAAGGAAGAGACATAGAAGCCCAAGGAAAAAAAAAGGAAGAAAACCAAGTGATACACAATGTAATTGCTCATCACTTGCTAAATGATGTTCAAGAAACAGTTCTTCCCTCTCAGTCAACTTCCCTCTGTTTATATACAGGACATGACATTCTATGGTATGCGATGACCCTTCAGGTCAGCTGTCCTAGCCATGCTCCCTTCCAGCTTCTTGTGCACTTCCAGTCTCCTTGCTGGCAGGGCAGGGTGAGAAGCAGAGAAGGCCTTGATGCTGTGCAAGAACTACTCAGTAATAACCAAAACACTCCTGTGTTACCACCATTCTTTTCAGCATAAACCCAAAAATTAGTCCTGTACCAGCTAGTAAGAAGAAAATTAACTTTATCCCAGCCTGTTTAATCCATGACATCACATCAAATTGGAAGATGCTCAAAAAAAAAACCCAAAAACCACCAATAAAATCCATCAAGCCATATGATCTATAGAAGCCTTCCAAAGCAATTTTAATGAGGTTCAAGAACAGAGATTTTCAGTCCAGTCAACAAATCATTTTAATATAATGTAAAAGGCCAACAAAGTGATAAAGTTAAAATGAAGTATTTTCATTTCTCAAAGCAAACTTTATCAGAGCAAAATGTTAAATTGCTTTGATTTTTGTCAACAAACTTTTTTATTAATCTCCTGCTTTTGCATACTAATTTTCTGATAAGCCTTACCATTATCTCTTTTTTTTTTCTCTTTCTGACACTACCACTTAGTCTAACAAGGGATAGAGTTATGCATTTTCACAAAAAAAAAAGGAACTGTAGAAAGAGGGTTTGTGGGTTTTTTTGGGTTTTTTTTGTTTGTTTGTTTGTTTTGTTTTTGTTTTTTTTGTTTTTTCCTTACAGGACTTATACTGTTGACTTTCATTAGGTTTGTTTAGTTTCATACAGATTTTGAAGAGGAGTGAAAGGCAAACCTAAAGAATGGCATCAGTAGCTACCTTGAGGTAAGAACTAGGAGAAGAAGAAAGTGTCAAAAAAATAATACTAGACCTGTTTCTTTATCCTCTTCCAAGTGCTATGGAAGGTTTTAGTAAGTTACTCATAACCATTTTATCTTTATTTGTGGATGGGTTTACTCACGAATTTCTCTATGGAAACTGATACATATGAATGATACAGTGGAACTTGTTCTAAGAAACAGCAGTCTATTGCCCAAGCTTTGCTATGAATATGCAGATGGTTCTTATCCTTAGTTAAGGACAGAATAGCACTGCCTCCTCCTGCGAGCCTGTTGAAAGTGGAACTTTTCAATTCGTTCTATAAACTGCACTAATGAAATAAGCAGGAAAAGTATACTTTCTTCTCTGATGTGATGGGAGTTCACATCTGTGAACCCAGCACAGTAAACACTAGCAAACTTCTACCATTGGCTCACTCTAATGTTTTTTCACCTTGATAGATTCATGGATCTGGTTATGGATAAAAGATGGACCCAGCTGGGAAATCTGCTGTGATTAATGCTGTTTCTGTATTAAGGGGCAGATGGCACAACACTCAGTGGTTTGATAGATTTATTAATTCTGTCTCTGGAAGAGGTAGTTTGCCATATCCCTTTCCCATACTTAAGCATAAAAAGAAGTCTGCATGGGGGTTGGGGGTTGAGGCATTATGCCAATTGAATATGAAAATTAAAGTATTACGTACTTATTTGGACAGAATCAAGAACTGGCGTGATAACACAGACCTTACTTTAAAAAAATATTGTCATCTATGGCATCAGAGTAATGGATAGTCTTTTAAATTGAGAAGTTATATATTCTATACTCTCTTTTGGAAAGCATTGTGATAATTATGTCTGTATTCATCTTCTCATTTGTTTGTCTTTCATATGAACTGGAACAATCTGTTTGGCATTAAACCAGCTAAAAATTGTTATCATTTCAATTTCCTCTTTTTCTTTATGATGATACTATGTTTTTCATTATGAACACATATCCTTGTGCATCCCTTTAGGAAGTGGAAAATGTAGGCTGATATCCTCAAGTGGGGACCTAAGGAAGACAATATGTTATAATATTTATATGATTGAGAAAACAAGTCTATCGTAGCCTTTTCTCTCTATATTAGCTTCTCATTTCATTTCTTTATCAGTTAAAGTATTTGACCTTTTTCTGAAATTCCTAGTAGATTTGGAATGACTCAAACTTAATTTTATATGAAATTTACTGTTTGTAGCACAACAGAGTAAATATATCTAGTAAATGTATCTATATATCTTTTAGTGCCAAGGACAAGGAAAACAGCAATGACACAGGGGCTAACAGAAATGCTGAATGTGACCATAGTCAAGGCTTGTACTGTACAAATCAAAATGATTGCTCAGTTCTGTTGGTGTTATCTGAAACTAAATTCCCAAAGGTGGCATAGCTTCTTTTCTGCCTAATTGTGTTGAGTGTGTGGAGCCATTTCTGATGAGGGAGGGCTTGTAGTGGTGGCCCCTGGAAGAAGGTGCTCAAAATCTTCCAGATCTCTATATTAGACCCATCTCTGGGATAGAGCCAAGTGGCTGCCTCTGTGATTGCTTTTTAGGGAGGAGAAACTGAAAAAGGAGGGTTTAGAGGTAAGGGAAAGTGTGGGATGAGAGACAGATGACCATGCAGACCCCAAGGGCAGTGAGGGAAGAGAGGAAGAGGTATGCTAGAGCAAGGACCCCCTGCATCCCATAGGGGCATGACAGCTGCTCTCCTGCAAGACATGGAGCGCAATGGTGGAGCTGAAATCTGTGGGCAGCTTGTGGAACACCACATGGCAGAGGGTGTGGATGTGCCAGGAGGGGCCATGACTCTGTGGGGAGGCAGCATTGGAGCAGAGCATATCTGGAGTCCTGTTGCCAGAGTGGAGATCCCCACTGGAAGAGCTTGAGAGGAGCTGCAGCCCTTGGGAAGGACTCACAAGGGTGAGGTTCATTAAGGACTGTATCTCATGGTAGAGCCTCCATGTTGGAGTAGGAGAAGAATGCAAAGCCTTCCCTTGCCCTTGTCTCAATCCAGAAGGTCTTTGTTTATCCTTTCTCCTCTCATCTCACTAGGGCCTCTGCCATCCTACAGAAGGGAGAGATATGTGAAGGGAGTGAGCAAGTGGCTGTGTTGTGCTTTTTGTTGGGTGGACTTAAACCACAACATTGATGTAGGTACTAAGAAAAAGTATGGTAAGCACACATTTCATATGAGTTGTATCTGCCAGAAATGTGCTTGTTCTTTTCAGATATGATTTTTACCATGAGGAAAAAAAAAACAAAAACTTCCAAGATGAAAATTTTACTAATATCTCACTTTTTTGTGATTTTTTTTCTCTCTTCTCAATGTTTTTCCTCATTTTAATTAGATTCATGACACAATAACTCCTTAGCATCTATAAGTAACCACCAACAAAGTTAAAAGATATTTAAGTCATTAAATTTTTTTGCAACTGGTGAGAGCAAGGGAAGTTCTAGGGAACTGAGAGACTTCTGTGATTATTATCTCCACTGTGTTGACAAGAAGGGATGAAAATTTACTACAAATTGTCTGGTGCCAATGGTCTTTCATCACTAGTGTGATAATGTGGGGGTCTCTTCTTCCAGCTGGGGTGGAAGCAAAGATGGGCAAAGCAGCAGGAGGTATGTGTCCACACCCACATAAACCACACATGTGCCATTGGGAAATCAATGAAAACTAATTTATTTCCCTGGATGGTATTTAAATGGATAACTTTTTTTCCCTCCCTCTGTATTTTTTTTTTCACTGTCAATACTTGTAATATTTTTCCTGGGCCAGATTTTTGGTAGCGGAAGGACTCCAGGGGTGACTATCAGAAGCTTCCCCTGTAGCTGATAGAGCCAATGCCAGTCAGTTCTAAGATGGACACACAGCTGACTCAGGTCTGGCCAATTAGTGATTGAGGTAATGACTCTGTGAATAATGTGTTTGAGAAGAGAAAGAGGTTGTTGTGCAGTTGCTAAATGGCAGCAGCAGAGAGTGAGAATGTGAAAACATCTGTGTAGACACCAAGGTCAGTGCAGAAGGAGGTGGAGGAGNAGTAGCCCCTGTGGAAGGCCTCATGCTGGAGCAGTTCGTTAGGAACTGCAGCCTATGGGAAGGACCCACATTGGAGAAATTTGTGAGGAACTGTCTCCCATGGGAGGTGTCCCACACTGTAGCAATGAGAAGTATGAGGAGAAGCAGCAGCAAAGTCCATCTGCAATTAATTGACAGCAACTCCCATCCTCTATCCCCTGCACCGCTCAGGGAGAGGAAAAAGAGTCCTGGGGAAATGGGTTTTAAGATTCAGTTTTATTTCTCATCTCCCTGTTCTTATAGTTCATTAATAAATCAAACCTTTTACTCGCCATGTTGAGTTTGCTTTGCCCATGACTTTAATTGATGAGCGATCTCTCTGTCCTTATCTCTACACACAAACTGCTTGTTATATTTCTCTCCTTTTCCTGTTCAGTTTAGGAGGAGGAGTCATATTATGATTTGGTGGGCACCTGGCTAAACCACCACAATACTGCTCTGAGAGCAACAGAATTGACCAGCCCGTCAAGAGCAAGCTTGACTCGCAAACTGATGGAAAGCAGCAATCATGTACTACAACACCTATATTCTTTTTTTTTTTCATTAATTGGAACACAGTATTTCAAGGCATATACACATCTTTTACCTATTACATTCATAAGGGTATGAATGCAAATGCAGAACCCTATCTTCAGGTGACATCAATGATTTCAAAGGGATCAGGAATACCAAGCTGAGTACCTATGCAATGTCTTTGTGACTGATGAAGTATCTACTGTTGAGTTATTTAAGAAAATATTTGTGTCATTCCATTCTTCTTTGCTTAAAATGAAGGCATTGTTGTCTCTTAAACTCTCATAGCAATAAATTTTCAAGACTATTGAGGTGGTTGTCTAGAAATAACTCAGTCAGAGGTACATTTTACGGAACATATTGCTACCATTTATCAAGTATTCTTGTCTAATAATTGCTTCATTTGAATTCTTTCTGCCTTCATGCAAATAATAGATCATCTAGCAAGTCCTGGCTGGAAATCCATAACTTGAGAAGGGAGAAAGATATGTCACTTTTGCTCTGTCTATGCTCATATTGTGTAATTTATTCATCTCCATCTCAGTTTGAATTATAAAGAGGGAGAAAGTTATGTGTGGAAAAATCCAGGCTTCATGACTCATATTTCCACTGGCCAAGCCATTGTAGAAAGTAATCTAAGTTTATAAGAAGCATAAAATGAGTATTTAATGATTTTCTTTTTTTTTCTTTTCTATTCTGTAAATTGTATCAATTTATATGTTAATAACTTCTAACACCTCTTATATATATCACAGAACCTCCCTCAAATTTTTAATCACAATATATATCTTTATCTAAAATGTAACTCACTGTTTCTGCCAAAGCTCTACCTGCCAGAAATCAGAAAACCTACCTCACTTGTTTCATAAAGCCAAATTGATATATGCAAGTCTCTGACATGAATATAATGGCAACATTTCAAGAATCAAATAATGAAATTAAGAAACTTTTTCACTCTCATGCCTACACTACAGTTGAAAATGTCACAACTTCTACAGGCATTACTCTTGATTGAATCTTTTAAGTGAGTCTGTGTTTTGGACAGCAACAACAACAAATTTCAGGAGAAATGCTGAACAGATCAGTTGATATCCTACATTGGTATTGCTTATCTAGGCTTTTTTTTTTCCTGCTTAAAAGGCTTGTTTTCTTTTACATATGATAGATAAAGATGGCTGTTCAGTTTAATTACCCCAAATTCCTGCTTAGATGAATGTTTTAGTATTAATTATACTGTTAATTAAATATTAATGCATTCCCTCCAGATATGTGTTTGACATGCCCAGCCTGGTTCAGAAATACTGTCTCGTATTAGTTAATTTTCCAATGAGAGGCTGCAACATACCACCATAGTATGTGGTACACCAACTCAACCTAGAAGGAAAAGCAACAGGAAATAATGGAAACACTCTGTACAACTTCATACTCTGAGAAGCATTTCTTGGGACTAAAACTTTCAGCTTTATGATGAAATCTTAAAGTTATATTTATCCAGTTATATTTTGTTGCTAAAAGATCCCTGATCTAGCAGATTTTAGTTTTGTCAGTTGCTAGCTTCACTGAGCACCAGCCACTGCTCTAAAAAATTACTATGTATAATCAGATCTTTGGGGAAAGAATCATCTACAAGTGGATTTCCTGTTCAGTATATTCTAATTAACCAGCATAATCTAATCATAGAGAATGTGACCTGATTAAAATTAATTCCATTTGCTAAATTCCATTATGTCAACCTTTTAAATGTAAAAGCACACACGCGATATCTGAATTGATTATATTTTATTTTCATGGTGAAAGTAAGTTTTTCCCCCTGAGGTATTTGGTCTTGAATTTGGACTCTTAATATAAATCCTGAGTACTTAATATATCAATTGCACTGTTTGGCATGGCCTTTTATTTCTTGACAGATTCTTTTAGCAATGACATTTGTTGTTAAATTATTTCTTTGATTTTTTCTTCTATTTCAGGACTGTTCTTTTAACCTTTCTATTATTTCCCACATGGACAGCTTGAAATGCTAACCCTCAAATATAAATTGCCGTGACTATACATGTAAATGGCATATTTCTGATTATTTAAATAAATTCATGAAATCTTGTAAATTATTTTTTTTTAAATATATTTCCTACCTAACATATTTAGCCATGACTCTTTTTAGTGACTTATTTTAAATATACAAGTGGTTCTATTTCATTTCATCTTGATTCTTTTGTCAAGTGCAACATGATTGTACTAAGTGAAATATTAATCTTGACTGCCAAGATCTGTTCTGTTGCAACTGTGTTTATCTCCAATACCATTAAAGAGTCAAAACATTTAACCTTGAATTATGTCTTATCACTACCATGAAAAGTTTTTCTCTCTTGCAGTTCTCATTCCTTTTGGTTTTTATGAACAATAAGTTCATAACAAAAATTAACAAAATGTCCTTCCATTTTCCAGGTAGTACAGAAGATGATTCTTTCTACAGAAGAAAGAATCATAGAATCA